>DWAN01002323.1:0-15434 GCA_018230445.1 Heliconius hewitsoni
TTAATAGCTAATATTAACATTATTATATATTTGCAAAATTTGGCGGCACACTTTTAAAATTTGGCGGCACACTAAAGTGCCGCGGCACAGTGGTTGAGAATCACTGCTGTAAATAATGATGCGAATTCATATCCATCCTACTTGGAGAAGTTAGGAAAATACAGGAAGACTAGTGAATTATTTAAAAATTTTTTTAAGATATTCCTTTAAACTAGTATTCTGGTGAATACGAAAACAAAACGAATAATTCAATTAATTTAGAAAGTTATTCCTTATTAACTGATGCTTAAGTAAATTTCTGGCATACAGAAAATAAAATACTTTTTTATTTTTCGTTTTAACTTCACACTGTATCCGGTAGGGTAGGCAGAGGTAGCCTAGTGTTAAGGAACTATATTGCCAATTTTCTATGAGATGGCCTCCGTGTTTTGTCTGTGTTTGTCAGAGCAACGAAACGAAAACAGTTCCCCTGAGCGGGAATCCAGCACACAATCGTCGCTTTTACGAGCAAACACTGTGCAGCTGCAACTTTAACAACTTTCTTGATAAAATATATTATCCTTTGAAAAATTTATTATCTATGATAGAGTATATTACCTGTGTAACATCAACGGTGCTAGTCCAAACACTTTTATATTCTTCAGGCGGGCTGCTATTATATAAGAATTTAATTTGTCCTCTATCTGAACATGCAATCATTGTTCCTTGTCCCAGATAGCAACCAGCAATTTTATTCGCTGGTTCAGTTATATTAGATTCAGGCCATAGTTCATGTGATCTAACAAATGTATGCTGATCTGGATTAAATAGATGAAGTGATCCTTTGGAATCACCAATGTACATTGCATATGTATTCCAACCCATACTCACTGGATAGGCTTTATCTGTTGGTATTTTTATATCCGTTTTCATTATTTTACCAGCCACCCTATCAAATATGGCTAACGTCTTATCTTCACTTACTGATGCAATTTGCTCTTTATAAGATGTTAATGCCAACACTGGACCCCTATGTGGCTTATAAACGTTCACAGGATTCGGACCACAACGGATATCAAAGGATAATATTTTCTTAGAATATAACCCAGCCATAACAGTATTGCCATATGCTACAACAGAAAGTGCAGACATACCACAACTGTAAAAAAACCACTTATTTTTTAATTTTATGTATAGTACGTAACAATTGTATCTCATAAAAAGCTCTCTGCTTATCAAGAGGGAACCTTATGATAAGACATTCCTAATTTTCCGACTTATTTCCGAGCCTTTGCGTGATTGAACTCAACACCGCATGTTGTCTACAAGAGCAGAAAAATTACAATAATTTAAATAGTCATTGCCCCATATAGGAATTGAACCAACAACCTGCACCACTGCAGCTTCAGGCTGTGTAAATTAAATCTATTATTATGTGTTTATTTTATAATAAAATAAACACAATAATAGATTTTTAAATTAAAAAAAAAAAACATTTTAAAATGATAAAAAATTATTGTCAGTGTCACTGTATATATTTAATATTGTATTAAACTCACTTGAAGGTTTCAACACATTCAAATCCACAATTAATATCCCAGGCTTTGACTGTATTATCCCAGGATGCTGAGTAAACAATATAAGCAGTGTCCAGGTTATCCGTAGCCAGATCCCACACCCAGCCTGCATGAGCATCATGCCTTATTTTAGTAGGTTTTAGATCTGTCAATACTGTATTATTCTCACTACTACTATTTTTCAAGTCCATAACATTCCATAATGCTAAACATCTATCTCTTCCACCTGATATACAAGTTTGTCCTTTCTAAAATAGTAGTAAAATTATTTTTTAAGAATTCTGTTTTAATATATCTGTATTTAATTTTAAAATAACTAATAATATACTTGCATTGATCAGAATGACTGCATCAACAGATGCATAATGAAGGTCTTTTATAACTAAATGCTTTGTTTTTGTGTCAACATTACACCATTTGTGTTTTTCATTTTCCATTTCAATACACATTTTAGTCCAATCAATCAACTCTTCATTCCAGTCTTCTAAATGAGCCATTGGTGGAAAAAGGCCTCTTATTTTACAACTTACTCTATGTTTCCACAGGCTGACATCTGTTAAGATAGCTTCAAATCTGGTACAGACTTTGCTAAGAGTGTTTTTTATGAAATCTGCATCTAAATATGTGCAGATTTTTAATATTATCTGTAAGTAATTAGACTCGTAAATATAAGTACATTTCACACAGTATCTTCGATACTGTGGTTTCAAAGGCCAACTGAGGCCTCACCCTATCTCTCTTACAGCTCACTTTTTACCTTCATAAATCTTTTTTACCATTCTAAGCCTATTCTTATTCATTCTCAGTGGACCTAATCATTATGGAGTCGACAATTAAACTTTATCTGCAAATACTACAAAGAGATTGCATCTCTACAGCATTCATTTTTCTTTTATTCTTCTACTATAATACCCATGTTTTGCTGACATATAACAGCATCGGTAATAATGCAGCATTGTGTAAGGCAAAACATGCAGATGTGCTCATGTTTTGCCAACTCATCAATGCAGCTAAGGCACTATTAACTCTGTTAACCACACACATCACAACAATATTCCTTTTCACATCCATTTTGTGAGATATCTCATTCCATGTGATACTTTCTAGAAATACCACTTCAGTCACTTTTTCTAGTATCTTAACATTTACATTGATCTTGCATTCCAACCATTCTTAATTTCTTTGAAATACCTTAGTCTCACTCGCATTCAGACCATTATTTTCACATTCATCTTTCAGAGTGCCAACCAATACCTGGAACTTGTATTCTTATGATGCAATGCACTGTATCATATGTGTACAGCAGGAAATTTACATTCAAGTCACCTACTTCCATTCACCATGTCACTTTGTTTCACTATAATACAAAATTAAAAATAATAAAAATCATCACCTCAAGAGGCATATTATGTAAGCATTTTGTATCTTCAGAGGTTGTTTTATTTTCTATGTCATCCAGTGGTTCTCTAAGTGATTGTAGCACATCACACATTATGGTATGTCTTCTTTGGAAGTACCTGAGTTTGAATGTAACAACTATGAGACGAAAAAGGTCGTATGACTAATATATTCGATTATTGTATATCTACCAGTAACCGTTTATGGTAAATATGTGTCAAAGAATACAAATATCGTTCGCCAAGGATAACATACTACTAACTCGTTTTTAGAATGTGATCAGAAATATTTCAATTGCATATTTGCAATTAAAATAACTTAAATCTAAAGTTAATTTCTAATAAACAAAATTATTTAATTATACAAAAACATTAATACGAAACAATATCACCACCTCTTTGCACTTAGGAATTTATATTAATAAAAACGTTTTAATTTTGTTCAAATAGGCAAATGAAAATAAATAGTTTTTAAAAAGGAATTTAACCAAAGTATGATACCTAAGTTTATATAAACAATAATATATGATCAGCTGTTAGGAAATATTTTTTATGTCAACTCTGATGTAAAAATATCAACAGTCAACACCACAGATGGCAGAACATATTTATACAAGGTAGGGTAGAGGTAAGGAACACTATCTCCGAGTATGAAAAAAGTTCCATCAAAACAGGTAAAATTACCCTTATTTTACTGTTCTGATACCATAGGATAAATAATAAAGAACACCCCGTACGCAGATAGATTATCGGACTATTCTCGAAAGAAAATAATGATTCAATGAACTCGAGTCATTAAAAATATTAATTATTTAAACTTATATCAGTATTACTTCACCTTTTCTATTACTGCTCAGTTCATATCATACCTTCAATAATATTAGCGCCATAGCGTTTATTAACGGACACTTTTTCACCTGAATCCACACATAAGATGGTGTTCCTGACCTCTACCCTCCATATCCACTGGTCAACACTCAGCAGTTTCAAATTCTGCGAGTTTACTTATTTGTCGAGCAGTAATTTCAATGTGATTTGATGTATATGTAGGTATATAAAAATCTTAATTTATATCTTTTATATTGAAGATACCGTCAATTGGGATGAATAGAAATTTAGATTTAAAGTTGCATTTTGTCAATGCTCATCGACTTTAAACATAAATCAATCTATATAGAACTATGAGTTAATACTGGTTTTACAGTTACCGCGTAGTAAGAAAGATTTTCATTCTCATTATAATATACTATAAAATACCAAAATGTAGGTAATTTCCATTAACAACGTAAGTGGGGTCAATAGAGCAAAAAAAGGAGGAATTGCTACTGTTTCGATTTGCAGGAATACATTTGTGAATTAATGGTTTGTGAAATAAAACTAAATATTTGGAGTATCTGTACAATTTATTGTAAATTGGACTTTAATTGTCCTAATTAAAACCAAGCCCGTCGTAGTGCACATACGTGATTGTAAGCACGACATGTTGTTGATTCGATTCCCTAAATTATTAAAATAGCTTACGATAGTTCCTCTGTCAATTCTAATTAAGTATTATATCTAGTTTTAGAAATAGGATTCACGTTATTAATTATCATGTATGACAAAATAGTATCCCTTTAAAAGATCTAAATAACAGTCAGTAACAAGTCGGAAGTGCCTGCGCTCTTTTTACTGGAGCAGCATATACAGTAAAATATTTTAATATAATAAACCCATACCTAAAGAAATTAATTAAGATACCTCAATAGTTAAGACGTCGTATTTTTTTTCATTTTACGATGTTTATCCATACTGTATTTCGTATGACGCAGTTTCGAATAGATACCAATAACGTAAACACCTACTAATACAAAAATACTACCAAGCGATGCCTATTGCCGCTTTTCATTCTCAAAAAACATACTAGAACGAGAATGAGAAATATCTCGTTCTTTTGTACGCAATTCAATACCACCTATAAGCCTCGATTTCTAAAATGAGGCGTTTGCGGCGTTATTGCTATAGTAGGTTTGTGTGTGTGCATCATTCTTGGCAATCTTGATAATTTTATTAATTATTTTGTTTGAAAAAATCACCTTTCTCATTTTTAGAAAAATCTCTTTTATTTTTAATTGAATTAGGTTAATCGACTTCGAACTTTGTCGCCAATACCTACGACTCGATTTCGGGATGAGGCGTATGCGGCGGTTTCAATTTTATAGGTTTATGTCTCTGCGTGCGTCGTTCTTGACAAATGGCGTATTATGTTACAACAATAGTTTTATTATTTATTATGCTTGAAAAAATAACTTTTAATTTTTTGGGAAAAAAATGTTTTTTTAAATTGTATTTAGCTTTGATAGAGTAATTAAAACTGTGGTTTCATTTAAAGTGGTGCTGAAATGAAAATGTCAGCCCTGTGCTTCTGTATGCTTGTCAACCTTAACAACAATGTTTCGATACACTCTTTTCTCGTTTCTATATAAATGTTCTCGTGTATTACAGTTTCAATCTATAATATGCATCTATTTACTTCATATATCGTGTCTTATGGTTCATCCCTTTTACTTCTCTCTTCGCCCCAAATAGTTAAATTTTATATATTATATAAATACAAAGATTTTTATCGACATACAAAACTTAAATATTATTGTATTTTCTAACACACCAAATTTATTCTTGATGAATTAAAGAATAATAAATAAAATCTTATCGAACGTTTGTAATATAGAAAATTATAACTTTTCTAGTACAAAAATTATAGCAGTTCAAATGTAAACGAAATTTAAAAGTATTTTATTTTTATTTCTTCTGACTTACCGTTAATCCATCAACTGCCATTATGAAAAGAAATGTTCTTGTTAAAAGAACATTTCTTTTCATAAAAAGTAAAATAAAGATTTACGAATGAAAATAATAGGATATTATCATATAAAAAAAAACTTTTCTGTTTTTGTGTCTATTCAACCCGAGACTAATCCTAATCACTCTAGTCCTTATCAGTAGTTAAATATATCAGAGTTTCTTAAAATTATATTCAAAATATTATTTATTCAAACAGACTCAATAGTCTGTTTGAATGTCAATCACTGATGTCAATGTATTATAAACATACAATAAAAATAACATAGTTCGAAAAGCTTCTCCTAAAATATGCAAAACTAGTGATGTTCATAAAATATGCAAAACTACTGACTTGTCTACCTTAAATAAATAATAAATATATTCTTTGGCAATGTTGACAAATGATTTGACAAATGACAACTTTGTATTCGTGACTAGAGAAACTAAACTGCTACTTCTAGCGACGCGTGTTTTAATATTACTCAATTTCAAAGGGATTTATAAATATTACTATTCAATAAAAATATATGGTAGATAATAACTTTTTATTTTACTACTTTCGGTATAGATTTTATAGTAAATATTCGTAAGTTCAGATAACAATAAAAATAATTTGTGCAAGTTGTGATAATTGCCATTTCTTGTAAGACTAGTAAAATTTTCCAAACGTTACGATGGATTCGGATAAACCAGGCCCATCTCGTATGGACAAAGAAGAAATGGAAGTGGAAAATGATTTGACCAATAAGTTCTTGAGCGGCCAAATGTCATTCGCCGAATACTCTAGTGAGTGGTACGAAGATGCTGAGGATGAAGAAGATTCCGAAGAAATGAAACAAAACGATGAGGGAACCCCACAAACTACTGTCATTATTGGAAAAGGTATTAAAAGGAGACGTAGACGTACTCGTCTGGCACCCGCTCTAGTTGGATTAATGGGTGAAGCAAACATTAGATTTGCCAGAGGCGATACCGAAATGGCTGAACGCATGTGCCACGAAATTATTAAACAGTTGCCAACTGCTGCAGAACCTTACCAAACTTTAGCACAAATTTATGAACATGACATTGAAAAATCATTACAATTTTCATTACTAGCAGCCCATTTGGGTAATGCTGATGCAGAAACATGGTGGAGATTAGCTGTGATATGCAAGCAGTTAAATGACAAAAAACAAGAAATGATTTGCTATTCACAAGCTGTTAAAGCGGCACCCCAAAATTTACAAACACATTTAAAAAGACTTGAATTTGTAGAAGCTTTAGAAGAAATAAATTATCCTTTGAGCACATTGAGCATTTCTAGAGTCAAATGTTATCATAAAATTGTTTCAGTACTTCCATCCAATGAAGGTGAAACAATAATGAAGTATGCTAAACTAGCCACCACACTATATCATAATGGTTCAGAAATTGAAAGAGCACTTGAAGTTATGGATACAGCATATAAAAAATGTGTATCTTTATTTTCTCTAGAAGATATAAATATTTATTTAGAATTACTAATTTCCAACAAGCAATATTTAAATTGTATAGAAATATTTGTTTCAAATATAGGTGTAGAAATAGAGGCTGAAATACAAACAGTGAAGAATGATAATGGTGAAATAGAAGAGCAGACACAATATTTAAATTGTACAATACCTGATAATATGGCTATAGATTTAAAAAGTAAACTATTAGTTTGTTTCATTCATCTGGGGGCTTTAACACTTGTGGAGTCTTTACTAAAAGATTTCTTAAGCAATGATGTTGAAAAAGCAGGAGACTTGTTCATGGACATTGAAGAAGCTTTTTCATCAGTAGGACACTACGAGATGGCTATAAAATTACTAGAACCTTTAGTTCAAAATACCAATTTTGATTTAGGGGCAGTTTGGTTAAAATATGCAGAGTGTTTGCATAAATTAGGTAGAGAAGATGATGCAATTGAATCTTATTATAAAGTTTTAAAACATGTCCCGCAACATCCTGATGCAAGAAGGAAATTGTTTACCATTCTTGAAAAGAAGGGATGTATTGAGGAAGCTTTAAATATTCTACAACAAGATTATAAATATGTTGTGAGTGCTCGTCTTTTGTATGAACATTGTCAAGTACTTAAAAAATATAATAAATTATTAAAATATCTGGAAGTTGGAGAAGTGCTCTTTTCAAAAGACCTAACTAAGTTTAGAAATGAAGAGGAATTAAAGATAGCATGTAGGGTAAAATCTGTTGTAGAGCTTATTTATAATTTCCGCTCAATGAGAGGAGAAAATACATATAATGAAGATGACATCCAATTTGAAGATGAACCTTTCAAATTTACACCAACTGAAGAATTTGAATTTTTTAAAGAATTATTGCACATAGCATGTGAAAATAAACTTTACTGTACGATGCAAAGATTAACATTTTATGCTATGATTTCAAGAGGATTATCTAGTTATCGACCAATTATAGAATTTTACTGTTTTCAAGCCTGCATCCTAAATCGTGATTTTACAAATGCTGTTAGATTCATAAAAGAATTTGTTGTGAAGTATCCTGGTACTAAGACTTATGTACTATTATGTTATATTATTAACTCATTAGATGAAAATACACATGGAAAATTCCTCTCTAGGTTATTTCAGAAGGATTACAATATTGTAAAACATTTATTTTTAGGGAATAATTTTTTAATATCAGGTAGATATCTTGTTGCTCTAAAGTATTTTTTAGAATATCATGAACAATGCCGGGAACCTCTATCAGCATTGTTGATTGCAATAACAATACTAGCCATGGCAGCACAGAGAACTGTGGACAAACACCATAATTTGATATTACAAGGTTTATCTTATTTATTTGTATATAAAAATCTTAGAAAATGTGACCAGGAAGCTTATTATAATTTGGGGAGGGCATATCAAATGCTGAGCATTAATAATTTAGCTGTTGAGTACTATGAAAAAGCATTAGCATGTAAGCCTATAGCAACATGTGAAAAACATGGAACAATTGATCTGACAAAAGAGACTGCATATAATCTTTACATATTATACAAAGATCAAGCACCAGATGTCGCTAGAAGATATCTTCTTAAGTATTTAGTTATTTAATAAGCTTTCAATTATGTATAAGTTAACTTTACCATGTATGTACGTACACCTTATATGTAATAAAAAGTAATCTTAGATGTATTTTTTAAATTTATTTAAAAATGTACCTTTACATATAAACAATTTATAAATTGGAATGCTATGTATGATCCCATTGAAAAATATAATATTGTGCATGTTTTTAGGGACAGAATGAGTGCAGACGATTCTAATGTAATAATACCTGCAAATCACACACTATTTGGTGATTTATGTGAAGTATTTAAACAATTATATAAAAGGAAAAAACAAAGAGCTGACCAAGATAAAATTTTGGCAAAATTTGTTGATGACTTTAGGGTGAAAGTTGCAAACACTGATGGCAAAAAGGTATTTATATACCAAAAACACAAGTTTTATACTTATGTATTTATAATAATTTAATTTCAACCGCATTATCCATTTTCATTCATATGCCCGAAAGGTAAACAGAAACGACAGGTGGCGTATTACGATTAATTTCTTTGCACATAGATATTTACTAATTGCACTCAAAACGTTACTTTTTCAGAATTCTACATTTTTCCCAGTTTTAAGACTAATTTTGACAACCTGTGAACGAGAAAGGGGTCCTTATAATTTAAAAGAAACTAAACTAGGCAATCTACTCGTGAAAGTTTTGTCTCTTAATAAACATTCTGCTGATGCACAAAAGTTATTATATTTTCGCTCTGTCAATAATTCGTTTCAAGACAGTGATTTCGCTGGTGTAGTTTATATGATACTGAAAAACAGAGTCACTCAAAGTTGCTCTAGTTTAAGTGTTAAGGATGTCAATGAGATTTTAGATAAAATTGCCAAACCGGATGAGGGTAGTCATGGAGGTAAGAAATAAAAGTTAAAGAATAACCATCAAGTTATTTAATCATAAAAAAAGAAAAAAATATTTTTTTTTTGCCTAAAATGCAAAAAAAGAACAGGGATTTGGTATTTAGTAAGTTCTCCTGAACTACTTTCAAAGACAAAAGTTAGAAAAACGGTACATCAGCTTAATTGCGAGGCGTCTGTCATGTATGATTTTGTTACCCATTTTACGATGTCTCTGAGTGCAAAAGGCACGTGAAACCAACAAGGTTTCGTTTAATTAAACAATGAAAATGAAATAAAATGAAAATGTGTACAGATGAAACACAGGCCAAATAAACACCTACTAGGTACCTATTTAAATATTATAAGAAAGAATATTATTTTACTAAAATTTAATATAATTTCTAATCTCACAGCTATTCTCGATGAGATATTCAGCTATACAATTAAAAATATGACAGCGGAACAATTCAAATGGTTCTTAAGAATAATTCTTAAAGATATGAAGCTTGGTATGAGTGTTGACCGCGTATTGTCAATATTTCATCCTGATGCCCCTGTATTATTTAGAAATTGCAGTAATATTATGAAGGTAAGATTTTTTCACCATCTCGCTGTGAAATTAAAATAATCGGCAATCTGAGAATCTTAATATATTTTTACATTGTTTTACTAATACAAAGAAAGATATAGGGTCAGTTTCACCACTGGCTAATAAAGTCTCGGACAACATTATATGCCAGAAAAACTATAATTTTTAGTATCACAGGTCTCGAATACCAATATACATACATATTTACCATAAGTATGTATTTAATTTTTACATACTTATTTGTAATCTAAAAATGTAACAAATCGTATGAATTATATTGTTGAGAAAATTCAGTAATGAATCAAAATATAAGAAACAACTATTTCGTATTTTCATCATCTGTCTGTAAGATAGCATTAATATTTAGATTAGGTACTACATGAAACTTTATTCGTAACCGGTGATTTTGGTCCATAGTTATCAAAAATTATGTTTAAGTACTCAAGTATTTTTAATATATATATATATATATATATCTCTGAAATAAACAAAAGACGGGGGATTGACTTTACGCAACATTCTCTTTGCGTAACATGCGATAGCAGACGTTTTAATAATCAATTTCTTTCGTAGTTTTTGCGAATCTTATCTTTACTCCATAAATGTGAATTAATATTGTTAAAATAATTTTCAGGTGTGTGAAGAGCTAGAAGACGGTGACACGCGCCCCTTGGAGCTCGGCGTGCGGTTGTTCTACGCGGTCAGACCGATGCTCTCTGAACAACTGGACGTCACGCAAATACAAAAGTTACCTGCAAATAAACAGTACACAGTCGAGGAAAAATTTGATGGCGAGAGATTTCAGGTTAGTGAAAACTACTTAATAATAACATGTTTTATATGTATTTTTGACATTTTGGAAATGTTATTCTACACTTAAGAAAGAAAAATATTTGTTTAGAAAACGTATAAAAGTTTTAACGTATTGGGATGACGGGGGACCCGCGCCTTTCTCTTAGACTGTTTCCGAGAGGCGCGGGTTCTAATCCCGCTATGTAAAATTTTTTATACGTTTTCTAATTAAAGAGGTATATGTATTTTATAAAAACAATTCTTTTCTCTAATTCATACCTGGATAGTGATTTTGTAAACATTTTGAGTGGTGGAAATTAAATTACACCAGATGAAAAATAACTACGTAAATATTATATTACGTTTTCTAAAAAAACACGATAAAAACACACATCGTCTATATGTTTCTAAAATATTTGGAAAGGGCTACTATGTAATTGCAATAAGTGATATGTACATCTACTAACAATACGAGAGAGTGTAGATTGGACTCAACATAATCATGCTGGCGTGAAAAAAATACACAGTAGAATTTTTATTTTCAGTAGGTTTTGTAGATACTTTCAATGTTTGTTGTGTGTTTATGCTTAAATTATGTATTTACTTTAATTCTTAGATCCATCTGTTTGTTTGGTATCTGAATATTTGATATGATAATATAATAAATCTGAGATTTTCATACAGTTGCACATGGAAGATGGTAAATTTGAGTACTTCTCAAGAAAAGGCTACCCATACTCAAAAAAATATGGCAAAGATTACGAGTCTGGCCTATTGACGCCATATTTAAAAGATTGCTTTTCAAAGGATGCAAATAATTTTATCCTGGACGGGGAAATGATGGGCTGGCACAAGGAACATCAATATTTTGGATCCAAAGGTGGGATAAAAAATCTGTTTACTAATAATATCTGAATCTGTTCTGGTACGCACAAATTTCCCCCCTTTTCGAAAATTTGCGTATTGAGTGACGGAATCCAACGACGTGCAGTGACGGATTTACCGCCAGGCTGAGTTAGCTGAAGCCCAGGGCGACTTGTTTTGAGGGCTTGCAAATTTGTCTAATCTACAGAACTTAAAAAGTTAGATCGATGAGATTTTCTTCTTATTAGTTATTTGAAATCAACGATATTACAGTAAAAGAAGCGGTTTGGCGTCCCCATCGATATATTTCCCTCTTTCCACCATCTGTTACAGTTTTTTTTAGCTGCACACTGCATCTCATATACAGCAGGGTAGTCAGAGCGAATATAGTGTGAAGACACTCTATTCCGCACTACTGCAAAATTTTCCAGTCTGCGTGTTTAATGACAGAACCCAACACCGTGCTGTGTTCGTTTACGAGAGCGAACTAAAAGTAGTTAATTAACTCGAAAGGAAAATAAGCCGTCGACATTACACGTTTTTCCTACTGAATCTGTTGTACAAAAAAATACTACAGAGTTTAATGTTTATTTTTAGGTATGGCGTACGATATTAAGAAAGTGACAGACAATTCTTCATTCAGACCGTGTTATTGTGTATTTGATATTTTGTATTACAATGGGAAGTCACTTGTTGGACCCGAGGACAATGGAGGAATATCTTTAAATAAACGCCTTGATATATTAGACACCTTGTTCAAAGACATACCTGGTGTTATACAACTGAGTAAACGACTTATTGTAAAGGAGAAGTAAGCTTTATAATATAAGTAACATTCGTGTCAAGAAGTATATTACTACATAAAAATCAGTTTCACGCACAGCCGCACACAGCAGGGTAGGCAGAGAGAACCTAGTAGTAGAGCTAAGACACTCCGTTCCCAACTTTCCTCCGTATTCTGGAGGCATTGCATGGCGAGTGGCGGAACACAACGCCGCGGTTACAGTGACACACTATATGCGGGATATAATAAGTGACGTCATAAGATCGGGTAATTATAATAAGCAAGCAATTCATGTTCTAAAAAATATAATTTATTTGTTGATATTTTTTAATAAATGATGTATGAAGGTACTGTTGTCAAACCTAGGCTGTAAAAAATTGACATTTACATTTATAAAAAATTGACATTTACATTTATAATAAAGTCCGCTGAATAAGAGGGATGGGATGGTAACGAAAAAATATAATTATTCCTTTCAGTTCAGACATTTTAAGTGCTCTTAACAAGGCAATAGACAATCAGGACGAAGGTATCGTTGTTAAAGATGTGAATTCTTATTATTTGGCTAACTGTCGGAACGCTGGCTGGTACAAAATAAAACCTGAGGTAGGTAGAGACATGATTCCGCCATTCAGGGCAATAATTTATTTTCATTTCCCCGTTCTGACAAGACAAATCACGGCGCTGAGTTACGCAATTTAACACGCATTGTTTGAATTAGTCTCGCTACTCCGCCCTGCTCTCATAACAGGGAATTAAAAAAACATGTAAATATTTTGCCCTGAGTGAATCTGAAGCTAACTCCTCCATCATTACACTGCCTAACTAGCAGAATATTTGTTTAACTTATAATACA
The DNA here is from genome assembly GCA_018230445.1 of Heliconius hewitsoni. Lineage (NCBI taxonomy): Eukaryota > Metazoa > Arthropoda > Insecta > Lepidoptera > Nymphalidae > Heliconius > Heliconius hewitsoni. The sequence continues at coordinate 13,597 of DWAN01002323.1, forward strand.
GTATACTGAGGATATTTGAAATTTAAATTTTCTTGAGGTCATTCGTGGCACAGGGGCACAAAGTATGGCTGTAAAACTTTCCAACCATTTCTTTACTCTGGTGTTGAGGCAAACTCGTTGAATGTTGCCACTCCATACGCAATACAGAAAAATCTTCTTACATTTTGTTATTGATAAATACAATTATATATATATATTATTTATCGTGTATTATAAATTATTTTTCTTTAGTATACAGATGATACCATGACTGATTTAGATCTAGTAGTAGTTGGTGCGGATGAAGCGGAAAACAAAAGGCAAGGGCGCGCTAAAACTTTCTATGTCGCCTGTATTGATTCATCGCCAAGTTAGTAATGCTATATTTTAATTATTTTAATTATACAGAGTGTTTTTGTCATCACCACTTTAAATGAAACCACAATTTTTTTTTATTTTGTCAAACAAAATAATTAATAAAATTATCATTGTAAAATAAATATCAATGACGCACACAGACACAAACCTAACAAAGCGATAACGCCGCACACGCCTCATTCACTAAATCTAGTCGTAGGTTATGGCGGCGATGTTGAATTGCGTAAAATAGAACGAGAGGTCCCTTTCTCGTTCTAGTATGTTTTTTGAGAATGAAAATCGGCAGATCGGCAACGCTTAGTATTGGTTATTGCTATTTATTCGAAGCTGCGTCACACGAAATACAGTATGGATAAACGGTATATTGATTAATTTCTTTAGATATGGGTTTAAAATATTTTACCCTATATGCTGTTTCCATAAAAGGAGCGCCGACGCTTCCAACCTGTATAATACCAGTGCGCAACTTCGTTTGTATAAATCTTATGACCCTTGTCATATTACTTTCATTTACCACCATGAGCGTATCTAGAGATATTTTCCAGGGGAGGACACTTGACTTCAATATCTTTGTGTAAATGTTTATTTTCGATTATTTCCGGTTTAATATTTTGTAGGTAAAATTTTTTGGATAGTCACCAGACTATCCAAAAAATCAAGGGGTGGGCAAGGACCACCCGGACTGAACTGAACTTGAAATTGGAGCACGAAAGCAAAAGTAACTGTACTCAGTTATAACGGAAGAAGGAAGGGCTTGATACTCTAGGACATTTCTTTTTCCGATTTCTACCGCTGAGATACGAAATTTGTCGTGTCAAAGCAGGGAAATATAAACAATTTTAATTCGCAAAAAAACTTGTTTAACTGCGCCACGATAGTATAAATTTTCAATGATTTTTATTTGTCGACCAAAACTGCCCACCATACTCAAATACTTTCCGCCAAGGCGGAATTGTGTTATTATAGCTAAAACTAAAATCTTAACATATACCTACTTATGTGAAAAATTACTATCAGGCTATAAAACTATTTGTTACAACATTTTTAAGGCCGACAAAAATTTACAGTCTCAGGGCGGTTCGGAATGTCGTAAGTCTTAAGACTGTACTCGCCTCGCAACATCACCCCCCCCCCCCTTCTATTTAGGGGATACAATTTAAAGTAAAAAAATCTATATTTATATAGATGAACCAACCCGTTGGCTGTGTGTGGGGAGAGTATCCACTGGCTTAACGTTTGAAGAAAGAGAACGAGTGTGTACATTATTACAAAATAATTGGAAAGTATCGAGAAAATCACCCATACCGCCATGTTTGCATTTCAACAAGGAGAAACCAGATATATGGATACTTCCAGAACATTCTATTGTTTTAGAGGTAAATAAATTAATGTCAATTTTATTTAATGTGAACTTTTATGAAATATGATATACTTAATTAGAAAACGTATAAAAATTTGAACGTAGCGGGACTCGAACCCGC
>DWAN01002324.1:0-15427 GCA_018230445.1 Heliconius hewitsoni
TGAGTTCTGCCACTCAACACGCAATGCCTCCAGAATTCGGCAGAAAGTGGAGATCGGAGTATCTTAACACTAGGTTCCCTCTGCCTACCCTGCTGTGCGGGATACAGCGTGAAGCTGATTTAATTTTGATTTTATTTACTATGAAGTATTTTCTTAGTAACTAAGATATTTGTTTGATGCGGCCTTGAATTTCGCCACTCTACATGCAATGCTTCCAAAGTTCGGCGAAAAGTAGGGCTGTCTTAACACTAGGTTCCCTCTGCCTTACCTGGTGTGTGCTAGGTATATATCGAGCTATAGCGTGAAGCTGATTTTTAAGTTAGATATTTGAAATATTTAGGTTTTACCCTATAGAATACCATTGTATTTAATTTGATTTTTTGACAGCCTTTTCAGCCCGTCTCGCTAAATGCAAGGAAAAGTAGAAGAGTGAAAAAATAACAAAAACAAACAAAATTATATTGTAAGTATATCTAACTATGTACGTATGCCTACATATTAGAACACAGTTGTAAATTTGTCCTTTATTTTTTTAGCTTGTACCTGGGAACCTAATATTAGGACTCTCCGTTCCCATTAAGAGACTTCCGTTGTGCGCTTTCTGCCGAATTCTAGAGGCGTGTTGAATGGCGGAACTCAACGCTGTGCTTTGTCTCTTCACCAAAGAAAGGAAAATGAAAGTATTATATATTTGATTTTCTCGAGTTGGAATCCAACCTACAACCTGTCGAGTTATCAGTCGCACGCTAGCCTCATATTTTGCTATCGACTGGCCTTATTAATATATACCTATATATTTTTTTGAAAATGTCAGTGTGTGACATGCCAAAGAATACTTTTAAAACATAAGTGAAATAAACCCAAAAAAACTATTTGATAATTCATTATCTTCTTTGTATTAGTCATCATCAAAAGTAATTTCCAGTACACAGAAACACATACATATAGTGAACGTTCAAATCAATCTAATCGTAAGATCTCTACATATATAAAACGTAAGTAATGTAAGTCAAGGATATTGAGTACGCATTATTTATTTTGCAGAAAAAAATAAACAACTTCCTTTCCATCTAAGTACGCTAAACTCGTTCTGGATAAACAGATTGACGTCACAAAATTATATAGCGAATGTCCTAGCAATCCTTGCTTACTTTTTTTTTTCAATTTCACGTTGTTGTATCCCGCATTTAGCAGGATACGCAAAAGGAAACCAGTGTAAGTGTAACTACACTACTAACACTCTGTTACTCACATTCCGCCGATTTTTGAGGCATTGTGTGTTGCACTTAAAGCCGCGCTTTATCTCGACACATAACATATTAAAAATATGTTTCGTCGGGTAATCGAACCTACAAACTGTTGCGTTCACATATCTGTACGCCAGCACCACAACTGGCCTCAATGTATCATTTCAATATAAGTAATAAAGGTGTGCTTAAGCGATCTTACTAACCTTTGTCCGCGACCTCGTCACGAGGATTTTATAATACTTTCTATAGAGAAAAAATAAAATATCCAACGAATGTTGATGTTAGATAAAGTAATGACATTTCATATTATGGACTTTTTCAAAATGTTACTTTCAAAAAGCTTAATGATTCCGTCACCTAAAAAAATTCCGACTAAAACCAGCGATTGGAAGGTAGCGGGTACGGTTAGTTTTTCTAGCGCTATGGATGTCTGTGAAAGTATCAATACAAACAGAGTTGCCTGTTTAGATTTAGAAACTGTAGCTAAATTGATATAACGCCGATATAAATACGCTTCGTAAGAACATCGATTTTGTTGATAGCGATATGAAAAAAAATATTGGTTCTAATAAACAGACGTGGTCACTTCGAAAATTTGTAGTTTAATCGTTCAATTCAATTTTCATATTTAGAATTAATAATTTACTCTCTGCGTTCATAACATATCATACAATTGAATTGATTACAAACAGTCAAAACAATACGCCGATATTGAGAGCAGTCAGTATTATATTATTGTATCTGTCTATGAATAAACAAATACATATGGGAAAAAATTATAAACAAAATTCTTTCAGATATATTTTTATCAACTAATAAATAATATTAAAAACTAACCTTTTTGGGTAGCGTTGGAGACTCGAATTCCTCATCGTCGCGGCTGGACAACGTGGAGCAAGAGGAGCACGCCGAGTCCGCTGACAAGGACCTCGACCTCAACCAGTCCACCTCCTCCTCGGTGGCACCCACGGCCACACCGTCCGAGTAGTCACTGACCACAACGCTGGGGGTCCTCACACACCTGCCCCGCGTCTCGCAACCCTCGCTGCCCCGACGCCCGAGCTCCACATCGTGAGCTTCGATGAGGGTCATCTCCCGCCGGGGGGACATGGCGTCCGGCGGCGGCGTGATGTCGCGAGGGTGCGAATGCCTCCTGCGAGGTTCCACTTCTACTGCCGAGTCGTCGCTGAGGTCGCGGCTGCGACGTCTCACAGCGGCTCTGTCGTCGTCATCTGAGGAAGCGATGTCTTCGTGGGGGCTGGACGCGCGCGGGAGGCGCAGGTACTGCATGGGGCCGGGCTCGAAGCGGCGCAGCAGCTCAGAGACGCGCGGTTGCGCGTGTCGGTCGACGCGCCCGGTCGGCGGCGCGCGCATGCCCGCACTGTCGCTCGCGCGCCGCGCGTGCTCGCGGGCCTGCCCCGGAGGCACTCCTGCGCCGAGCTTCAGATAAAACAAACTGTGGCTTAAGGCCTTCTCTCGTAAAACGCGGCGGAAATCGTCCGCGGGAGGCTGTTCGAGACGAGGCATCTTGTCTGTGAAACGAATTAAAACAATGATGAAATGCTTTCAATATTATCTAAACATGCAACACAATACAAATCAATTTCTATAGTATTAGTTATTATATTCTTTCACAATCAATCGTAAACAAGAAGTTGTAAACAAAAACATTATTTATATTTCAGTTTCGAATAATTATTTGTGAAGGGATCTATTACGTAGTGTTTACGTACAAAGCGGGCAAACAGTAGGCCACTACGCAGATATCATACATATTTTTGCTAATCCCAAAGTACGTCACGGAGCGACGCGGCGCACTACCGCAGCCTTTTTGAAATGAATCAAGAATAGATAAGATTACGGTAAATTATTGAAAACCAACCTTTCAATTTATATCACTTGCACTGGTTATTGAAGTCAATCTTGTCTAACAATCTGCAACAAAGAAATCAAAGATTAAACCATTGTAATAATTAACGATATTTGTGAATGTGACCACACATTCAGTTCTGTCTGTTCTTCAAATATTTCAAATCATAGCCTAATATATTCACGTATATTTTTCAATAGTTCTGCCTTTCTCCATATTGGGTGATTGGTGGAGAAAGAAGGAAATAAAACAATCCAAGAAAACGCCTTAATAATCGATACAATATAACATACTGTGAAACATGATATGAACCCACAACTACCGCGTTTTTTAAAATGTTCCTATAACATTGATATAATAACTTATCACTCACAGTAATTAATATAATAAAAATCTATCGCACAGAATTCATTAAACTTTCAAGTACAACGGCTGCTGAAACAATGCCCTGTCTTTATGAAGGTGATTAAAATGAAAATTTTATCATAATGTACACAAGCCTACGTTTACATACCTGTTACTTTCATATACACGTTGACGTTATGTAGTACGAAGAAAAACTAATGCATCTTTATAATTTTCTTGGAAATATAATTAATTTGTTTAAGATTATTAATTTTGTTTCTTTCAATACCTAGGAAATGTAACAACACGCAAATCTTCTAGAATTCGGCGAAAAATGAGGAACGGAGTGTTTTATAAATAGGTCCCCTCTGCCCACCCTGATGTGATACGGTGTGAAGCTGAAATATTACAATATTTACATAGTACAAATCAAAATCGATTTCCACGTAAGTACTTAGGTATTTTTTCGCTTCAAATTACACAACAGATTTTGCGGTTTAAAATAATAAGCATAGCTATTTAGTTGTGGGGTTTTTAATTATATTGATATAAAGATGATAAATGTAGTCTACCATGACATGTGACCTTAGACCTGTGTCCCGCAAGCCTTCCAAAGGACAGGGTTCTTTTGAATCCAAGAATTAAGAATAATAGTAATAAAATTTTTAAGCTATAACTAAACATACCTAAGTCTAACTATTATTAGTAAATCTACTAATCTTCAAATATTCCGCTTTAACATATGTATTATTTTAGCTTCACGCTGTATCACTTACATACCAGAGTAGGCAGAGGGTATTAAAATACTTCCATTCCTTAAAGAAAAAATAATAACTCATTCCCTCGAATCGAGCACACAACCGCGCTTACGATCGCATGCTTATGCCCTTGTGCCACGTCGGTCATATTATACATATAATGGGCATTTACTTAAATAATATACAAATGGCAACAGTCAAAAACAAACGAAATACAATATGCATATCACGAACAGTGCGCCAAAATATAATGGTAATAAACTCATAGTTAGCGGTCTCGTAATGTCAACTTATAACTGATTTGATACGTGACAAGATTTGTAGATCATTTTGTTATTCGACGGTATTTTTCCATTTAGTCCTCGGTTTTTTGTTATTTTTTTTATATACCGTAGTTACGTTAATGATTTGATTTGGGTAGTTATTATGAAATTATTCGTATTCTATAATTTTTTGTTTCATGTTCATTTGATTATATGTTGTAGCAACCAAGCGACTATACGATGATTGTTTTGTGTTTTTTATTTTGACTTTCACACTTCCCTGGAAGTACCAGAAATCGCTGGTTAGAGAGTGTCACAGGTCCTAAGAGTTTTACAATCTCAACATTACACAATAATCTATATATGACTTCTTTCTTGATAATTTCATTGACATTTTTACAATATTTTTAGCCTATTTTTTATTGCCTTAAATATTTTAAATTTATCTAATTCTCTTTGCATATTATAAGAAATATTTATTATTAAGACGATTACCAAATTAGGAAAAAGAACTTTAGACTTTTTCCTGCATAGCATGGTCTAGGTTACCCTATCAGCCCAATTTTCTAGACTGCGTGTTTCGTAACGGAAGCGCCGCGCTTCTTTTTTTGGTTTATCAAAGCGAAGTATTGAAAACAATTCGTTCCCTCGAATGGAAATCGAACCAACAACCGTCATTTTACAATCACAAGTGTACCGATGGACCACGACGGACTCATTTCTTTAAGAAAGTTTCCTTCCACAAAAATTTCCTTCCACAATGATATGGCGGAGCAATTAGGTTTTATTTGTTTAACGTTTATCTAAGGCTGTCTTTATTGCTAATTGAAGTTCTTCAGACATATCTAATCTGTTATTTATATTGTTATCTTCAAAGGTAAAGACGGCAGTGACGTTGATGACTATCTAAATATCTAGGTATCTATGGAGAAAGCTTATTTACTTCTTTTTTTAAACTATTTTCGTAGCGCAGGGGCACAAAGTGTGACCGTAAAAACGACTGGCTGTGGGTTTGAACCCCACTCGAGAAAATGAAATATTTACTTACATTTATATGTATTTTCATTTCTTCGCTCTGGTGTCTAAGCAAAATGCGGCTTTAAGTTCCGCCACTCAACACGCAATACCTCCAGAATTCGGCGCAAAGTGGAAAGCGAAAGTGTCTTAACACTTGATTCCCTCTGCTTACCCTGCTGCATGCGGGATACAGCGTGAAGCTAAATAAAAAAAAAGATTTTTTTTTCAGGATTAAAACAATATTTTGTGTTTTCCATACATTTATTTATGTTTATTTTTAATATTACCTAAAGTATTGATATATAGTGTAATACTGGTGTCTAAGCAAAATGCGGCTTTAAGTTCCGCCACTCAACACGCAATACCTCCAGAATTCGGCGCAAAGTGGAAAGCGAAAGTGTCTTAACACTTGATTCCCTCTGCTTACCCTGCTGCATGCGGGATACAGCGTGAAGCTAAATAAAAAAAAAGATTTTTTTTTCAGGATTAAAACAATATTTTGTGTTTTCCATACATTTATTTATGTTTATTTTTAATATTACCTAAAGTATTGATATATAGTGTAATAATATAAACGTTTATAGATTATCTATAATTTCTCTGTAATAAAGTGTAAGTTTCAAGTGGGTCTTTAAAGGGATAAAATGACCTGATCCCCTTACAAACGGAAACATAATGATAATAGATTTTTTCACACAAGCAGGATAGGCAGTGGGAACCTAGTTTATAAATAGTCCGTTCTTCTCGCACTGCCCAATTTATGACGATGTTATATTAAATCTTTGGTGGAACTCCAAGCCACGTTACCAGAGTGAGAAAATGAAAACAAAATCATTCTCCCCCAACGAACCCATAATGATCGCGTCTAATCAGGTTATGAAAAGCATGATGATGTGCGTCAACCATCGGTTTAGAGGCCAACCTACAATCAACATCTTAAACGAGAGGAAAGTAGTGAATTAAGTCTATTCTTATTTTCTTTTTACTAAAAAGTACGCAATAGGATTCTTAATAATTATAAGTAAGTTTATAGCTCTTTATTTTATTTAATGTCGCTTTCCATATAATTTGTTTTTCATTATCATATAGTAGGTATAGATTACTAGTTGCTGTAAGAAAAAAATGAGTAGGTATATAAAAATATTCTGAATAAGCTACACTTAACAATGGGAGAACCAGGAAGACCATCACCGTTAAAACTCCATGACCTTCCTCCAACATCCTACACTCGATGTTATGGTGCGAAACTATCTATTTATAATATGTATTCTATATTTAATGTTACAAGGCTTATTTTACCTTGTATATCCCGTTTTGTGCCTCTATATATAATGGAAATAATGCATTTTAAACTTTATTTTAATGGAGTTTAAGTCTATTTTATTTGTTATTCAATCTCAATCTGAGGACATCTCAGGCGAGTGACGTCAAAGCCAGCCTTGCTGCGATGTAAGGACACCGAACACTAAAATAACATTTAATTTAGACTATTTTCTAATAGACAATCGTTAAGTTTATTGATTTTTACAAGGTGTTGCTGTTTGGTCAGATATATTGAATATTATTAATTAAGTTAAGAAACAAGCTATACTTAAGCATATTATTATTTTATATATATCATTGTGATACAATAATGTGTCTGTATGTCTGTCTGTGTGTACAATGTCCATAGATTCAAATTCCTGTAGTGAAATATTACAAAATTGACACTGGTCAGTTTCCAGGAGGCGCGGGTTCGAGTCCCGTTACGATAAAAAATTTATACGTTTTCTAATTAACTACTTGACTCTGGGTTAACCTAAGCTAAATGAATATACAACTTTGAAATTAAATCATATTTGAATTGAAATCCGCGAAGATTAAGGAAAGGGAGCAATGTAGGAAAATAAATAATCGATAGACATAAAAGGATGGAAGAGGAAATGATCGTCTCCTCTGTTTTTATTTTGTAAAACAAAATGAAGAGGCAATCGTGGCGCAGGGGCAGAAACTTGCGATTATAAACGTGGCAATTGCGGGTTCGATCCTCTCGACTCGGAGAATGGAATATTTAAAATTTTCATTTCCTCGCTACTGTAACGCGACAAAACGCGGCGTGGAGTTCCGCCACTCAACATTACCTACATAATTCGGCGGGAAGTGGCGTACGGAAGTGACTTAATAGGGGTATTTTAACACTACTTTCACAGACTCTTTCTGTCTGATACTACGATGATGCCATAAAAAGAAGATATATTACTAAATAGTAAAAATTAAAAAAGTATACGAATTAATATTTTACAAATAATATACGTTAATAATAAATCATGTTCAATTTCTAATCTTGCTTGATAAAATAGTATATAGGACTTAAATTATATACTGTTTATAAGTATCATAATTCTCATTTATATTGTACACACGTATTTCATTTTTTTATATAAATTTAAATAATGGATAATTGAACTTCAGTAAAACCATTTTTTATATACACTGCACTTATATTAAGATTATACACTAACTACAATTAACTCAATTAAATGCTACTCAGAGACCTTTTATAAAGAGTTTTGAGTTATTTATAATAGCTATTATTCACTGAGATCATCATTGTAAATCATATTATCATTAAAGCTGGTGTGTTGGAGTGTGACGTCACTAGGATATGAATATATATTTTGATTTATTGAAAATTCAATTTCCTTTTTCTATAAGTTATTATAATATTTCATTAAGTGGGAATCGAACCCACAGCCACGACTGGTATAGTGCTGTATATACTTATCTATTTATATTTAAAACTAGCGACCCGCTCGCGGCTTCGCCCGCTTTAAATATGTAACCCGAATTTTCGTAGTTCCAATAAGGATGTTCCATTTGTTTAAAAAAAATAGACCACTTACTATCCTCTTACCCAAAAATATTTAAACGAAAGATTTATTAGTTAATTTTTATGATATTTCAGTTGTTTTTAGTGATATTGTCTCCAATATTTTTATGTTTAATTAAAAAGTAAATTTATTTGATATTTAATAAAAGTATATTTGAGCTTTTTGCATCCAACAATAAGCTTATATATGAGGTATATTCAATATTTTTTTGTTTTACTGATTTTTTTTTCATGGGTTTATATTTAACTTAATAAATGTTTGCTTGTTGTTTGGTTTGTCCCTTTGTTACTCATAAACATGATATTAGTTGACGGAAATATAAGTACAAATAATTCTTACTTTAACCAACGCACAAAACTGATATTAACATACAGAAATGAAATAAAAATTAAATAAAATTAGACATACGAGGACGTTCTCAAAAAAAATACACAGTTTAACTTAATACCTGTCGGCCTAGATACCAGATAAGGTCTGATAACACCATGACGGAATGGGGGCACGGTGTGCTAACAATGTTGGTACTGGCTGCCAGGGCTTAGTAGGATGGAATTTGTGTAAGCAAATATTGTTAGGTATATTAACTAGATAAGTATAAAAATTAGGGAGAAATGTGTCACTTTAAAAAAAATACATCAAAAATATAACATTTTGGAAGATTCTAGCGACTATAGGGACATTGATTGCAAGTTGGCCGGTTACAATAATATATTTCATTTTATTAAATGGGATTTAATACGAACGTGTATGTATAAACATTTTTTACGCTGTATTCCGGACGACAGAGAGAGACTCCGTTCCCATTAAGACACTTCCGTAACCCCACTTACCGCCTAAGTCTTGAGACATTGCGTTCTGAGTGGCGGTATTCAACGTTGTCTCGTTTCGCCGCCATTTGTCTCGTTACTAGAGCGAGGAAACGAAAACATTTAATATTACATTTTCCTGAATGGGAATCGAATCCAGAATCTGAACTAAAAAGCACAAAATGACTTACTAAAGATTTAATACAGACCACTATCTTATGCAAACCACTTTTAATGTTGATGCAATACTAGTATTACTATATACTACATACTGAAGTATATGAATAAGTGATAGACTTGAAGTCGGTGCTGTAACGTAAACAAAATTTTATGTGCACTAACTAGTCCTTGATTAAAGACGGAGATTGAAACTGCAAATAAAAATATAACATTTTTATTACAGTAATTTTCCAGTTTTAAATTCTAGCTGATTATAATATTAAGATATCTTTTGTTTGTCAGCGTTTTTCTATTGGTTGTATGCAATATTTAAAATAAAAAGTCCTCATCTCACTTAGGTGTCAACTAACTCAGAGAAAAACTCACTTAAATGGGTAACGATTCCCAGAGCTACATGACGAATATAACTCTCTTCAAATACATCTGCTTGGAAAAATATCTTATAAATACACACACAATGCGTTATTAAAAATATGACAGACTTTTTGACATAATAATGGAGACTTTTTTTAGACATCATAAAGGACGCTCTTCCACGACCCTCGCTGAAGATAACGGGAAAAAAGTTGATTAAATTGCATCGGCAGATCGAAGAGTGACTATCATAGCTGGGATGCATGTCCCAAGAATTTTATATAAAAGTATTCAAGGAAAAGAGAAAAGAAGAGGAAGAACTAAGACAACGCACCGGTGCAGTTGCCATGACTACCGTTTAAGAAGCTTTTAACAAGCTGACGCCATCCTTACTCGCCAGATCTAGCCCTCATTGACTTCTTTCTTCTTCATAAGCTAAAGGAGCACCTTTAAGCCAAGAAAATTGACGACAGTACTGGCCACTGTTTAGTGATTTTTTTAAGAATCAAGATCAATATTTTTTTTTCTAAGATGTTCAACGAACTGTGTGTCTGGAGGTATTTTGTGATTTCACCAATACGAGTTGCTCATGAGAAGGTTTCATCTTTGGAACGCAGCAAATCGGCATTATATCCGCATTTCCATCCTCCCAAGCATTAGACTTAGTAAAAATTAAAATTAGTGCATCTTTCATCTTCTTCTTATAGAGAAGGATTGATGGTCAATCTAAGAAACTTGACTCTTCTCTTTTTTTTTAGTTTCGGATGTGTGCCGTTTTGAATTCTGAGTGAAATAATTGCAAGAAAATCAGCGATTGTCTCTTACGTATTTTTTTTATGTTTCAATGTTTCAAAATATATACTATAGCTACTAATTTAGATACGAAAACGAATACGATAGGTTTCAGTGAAAAAGATAAAATAACTTACTACCCTACTTTATTTTTTTATCATAATTTACAACTAAGTTAAGAATGGCATTAAATAATTAGTTAATATTATTTAATGTTATTCTTAAAATTTGACTGTAAATGAAAATAATCGACAATTTGCCACGATAAAAAATATATATATTTCAAAACATAAAACGTTCAACTTCCTCTTTCAAAGATAATTTTTATTAATTTCCGACGCGCAAACCATTTTGCAAGCTCGTATTGGAGGTACTTATGTACATATATTTATATCGAAATATCCGAAACATCGGATGTAGATAAGATTAAATCGGTACATTGTGTAATGAAGGAAATACATTTTTTAAGGCTATGGGCATCGTTTTTTTTTTGTTGGTTTGTATTAAACAGCGAAATGTTAGTTAATTACTATTTAAAGGCCTTCCGTTTACCTCGGTATCTAAATTTTGTATGTTTGTATTTTTTCCACTTATTTTTTCGAAGCAGCTGACGTATGAAAATTACAAATAATCTTTGAAAATAAGCAGACTCTATAAAGCTAAAAAAAGAGTTTATTAATTAAAATATATTTTAATATTTGCAATTGTAGGTCTTAAACCTGCAATTAAATATTGTATTTTCTCGAATAGGAATCGAACCATCAACCGTCGCATTTAAAGTCACCCTTGTGCCCCTGCACCACAATAGCCACGTATTAAAAATTTTATCAACAATATTTAAAATCGAATTGTAACTCAAAACATAACTTACATACCACTATTTTAAAACATATTTATTTAATTTTAACAAATAAACAATAGGTTCCCGACAAATCGAATGTTTCAAGGTTTTAAAGACTTAGATATTTCTCACAAGCTGTTGTTCTAAAATACTACGCAACGGCGTGTTTCGTTTTGTAATTGTAATTTGGCGTCGTATATGGGACAGTGGACTTAAATTGCCGCGAGATAACCGCATAGGATTATCATAATATTAATATTTTACTATTGTTGTTGCAAATATTGTTTAGTACGCACTTGGTTTTTGATATTTGAAATGTTATTATTATATTAATAAGCACTATATATTGGAGGCCAGTCGTGGCGAAAGGGCACAGGTGTGATTATAAATACGACTGGTTGTGGGTTCTTCGCTCTGGTGTCGAGGTAAAACGCGGCGTTGAGTCCCGCCACTCAACACGCAATGCCTCTAGAATTCGGCGGAAAGTGGGGAACGGAGTGTCTACCTTTGCCTACCCTGCTCTTCTAGTATATGTCAAAGCCTGATCTTCTAGTATATGTTAATAGAGACATAAAATTTCAGAAAGTTAAAAAAAAAATATTCAAATAATCCTATCTTTATATTTGAACTCAATCACCGCCATACGTCACGGTTTCTAATTCCTTTAATGTTCGTTGTAAAGACTATGAGATGTTATCTTAAAGATGCTACATGATAAAGAAAGCTGATTTCACTTAGAAGTTTTAATGAAATAATTAGGTACTTACTTTAATATAACATCAAATGGATCAACAGTACGTTGAACTAATTAATTTTTTTTTGTTATTATAAAGAAAATATAAAATATGCGAGATAACCTTAACTGCTCCTAGTGTACATTTATTGCGATTTTTCCATTCTATTCTAAATTAAATTTATATTTATTATAAAAAGACTGATTTACTATGTAACGACAAATATTAAACGAATAAAGCCCCAACGTGCTCGATGACCACTCTTCGACGTTTTCGTTAGCGTATGTCAAAATGGGCATTCGTGCTACCAATTTTTGTTTACTGCGTTCAAGTATCGCGATATAACCTATATACAAATAGTTCGTGCTGCCATGAGCTAGTTCCTTTTACGCACGGTAGGGGCGGTGTTCAATTCCTATACTAATTGCTCTCGATAACGATACGAATACTTTTTCGACAGTTTTTCGTGTTTGAGCTACTGTAGTAAAGTATTTTTACGTTAGAACCATACATTATAGTTCTTTTCACATTAGATAGTCCATCAGTGAGGTAGGCTGTATCACATCAATTTTATTATCAAGTTTCACACTCTGATTGCGGTCAGAACTTGCAGTTGCTTAAAACGAGTCATGGGACCACTTAAATACTTCCATTTGACGGCGAAGACGAATCCGCAGTCAAAAGCTGGTAATCTACATTGCTTTGATACATATTCCAACAAAACAAAGGAAATATACAATTGATTTAGTTTACAAAATCAAAACATAAACTGTTTAACTGAAACACGGGAACGTTTTAGTTTGTTTATAGTAGTATGTACCTAGCCATTTCGTATGTAGTTCGTGATAACATTTGCTACGTAAATATACCTACTTTGCTGTACAAGAAACTCTGTGTGAAAGAGGTTATAATCAATTTTTATTTCTTTGTAAATCTTAATAAATATAGGTAAAATTGATTTAGTTATCTTTAACATTATAAAGAAAAAATATTTTTGTTAGAATATAGATCGAACATACAGAACGGCGTTAGTTTTCACTATACAACATGCAGTGTTTAAAATGGTTAAAAACGGTATAAAATTCCTTACTAGATGCAAACTACGAGTTTCTAAGTTGTAAGTGTTATTTGAAATGTGAATTCGGAATTTTCCAGCAACAAATAACTTAAATCGAATCCTATTTTGTATCTCATATAAGTAAATAACATATTAAATGTATACGTAATATTAATAAAAGGTTATATTAAATCATCTCATAGATTATATTGAATAGACACCCTTATATGTACTTGGACGGTTGTGGTGGTTAGGTGGAAAGGCCCGACAGCATTATCGTTGATATTTTTTCCTCCTAGCGGGTACCTAATTTATAATATAAAAAATGAACCATTAAAGACATAGTAGGACCATAATAAAAACCGTAAGTAACGTAAACTTTTTAATTAAAAACAGGTAAATTTTTGGTCTTTATAAACGTGGCGTGTGGCTTAATACATACTTAAGCGGTTTTAATTTCCGTCACATATTACGACAATATTAAATATATGTTTTATTTCACGGTGTATTTCGTAAATAGTTGTTAAACACGATGTTCCCTACTTTTCTCTCCAATTGGAGACATTGCGTATTAACTGGTGGAATTCAACGCCGCTTTTTGTCT
Organism: Heliconius hewitsoni; assembly: GCA_018230445.1. Taxonomy (NCBI): domain Eukaryota; kingdom Metazoa; phylum Arthropoda; class Insecta; order Lepidoptera; family Nymphalidae; genus Heliconius; species Heliconius hewitsoni. The sequence goes on from DWAN01002324.1 coordinate 13,742, forward strand.
GCTTACCAGAGTTGAAAAATGAAATTAATTTATTCTCCCATCTGTCGTAATGGAACTCACAACCATCGCGTTTATATCTGCATCACAACGGTCTCAATAAATATTCATACAGGGAACTTACAGACTTTTGCCCGGACTAGTAAGGAATGCTACTAATGTTAATTTTTAATACAAAAAAGTATGTTAAATAAAATAAGGTTCCATGATTATCTTTCAGTCTTAGTCTTGTAAAAATTAGTTCAACTGTTCCGTAGATCAGCTCCAACAAACAGACATATAGACAAATAGTTAAAAACTACGCTAGCAAATTTTAAATTTATTTGTTCATGTTTTGGCTCTCGTGTGTGTGAAATGACCTAACATATAGATATTTATAACATATAGATATATAGATTAATCACTAATACCTATACTACGTAGTTAAATAAAAAAAAACAGCTTCACGCACACAGCGGGTTAGGCAGAGGGAAACCACATAGAACAGACGAAGATATGATTACAAAATAGTCAAGTAATATACACATGTGAAATAGAAACGTTGTGAGAATGTTTTACGGCCGCCACAGTCGTATCGAGGCTGATACGGCATTACTCACGTAGTAAAAGTTGTTTGTCACGACATCTGTTGAGCTGCGATGGAAGTTACTACATTCGCCCTCCCAATAAATATAAGTCAGAACGCCTTGCTGCACAGCCACTGACTCAGGTTGTGGGTTCGATTCAAATTCGGGAGAATGAATTATTTTTATTCCCTCGACCGGGTGAGAAAGCAAATCGGGCGATTGAATCCTGCTACTCAACACGCAATGTTTAGATAATTAGACGGAACAGGGAACGGAATATCTTATCTTAGCACTGGTACTAGAACTAGAACGCCTTTTGGTTTAACGATTGATTTATTTTTACGTAGATTATTAAAAATGTTGTCAGACAGCGACGAAATGAAATGACTAATAAGACATTTTTCCATTACCTACAAGAATGCAAGTTATGTTTTATGAATTTCTACTCATATCCTATATTCTATTTCCCATTTTTATATTAGATAGGTATATGATCTTTTTACTTGACTCGTTGCTTTACGTTGATCATATTTCAAAAGATTCATTTAAATAAAACTTAAGTTAAAAGAGTAAGAAATTAAAATGTGTCAGAATATTCGAAACAACCTAGTAGTTACTATTCACTACATTCTATTCGTTTTACCAATTGTTAGAACGTGTTGGGTCATGGTTCAAAATGCCACGAAATTACCGTAACATTGTGGAAATATTCATTTTCTAGGTAGATAGGTTACAAAAATTGTTTTTAGTCACGTATTTTGAAAATTTTTAGGCCATTTTAAAACAATGTCTTTGTTTTGAGACAAGCCTGAATTTTAGGACAAACATTATAACTGTTCAAGCAGAATATCGCCAACAACGTCCAAAAAATATAAAAATTATATAAATTTTTCAACATGTTATTGTTTCTTTTGCTGTAATTATGACATACTAAAAAGCGAAACATACTTTATTATCAGCAATAAAAATCAAAGTACTGCATCATAAAGAAAAAATAAATTAAGCAATTTGCTATGCCTCATTACCTATATTACTAAGGCCATAGAATATTTTGACGTCAAACTAGATATCTAGTTATATATATATATATATATATATATATATATATATATATATATATATA
>DWAN01002325.1:0-15426 GCA_018230445.1 Heliconius hewitsoni
AGGCTGAAATTCGTCAAGTCTACGCGTAAGACGATTCATGATGACCCTAGAAAACAGCTTATAGACATGGCCCAACAGGGAAATCGGTCGGTAGTTCCTCAATAGGGTTTTGTCTCCCTTTTTGAAGAACAAGACGACAATACCGTTGTCCCATGCCTTTGGAGTTTTTCCCGAAAACAAGACGGAATTAAATATACGTCAGTTTTAATAACATAATTTCAAGTGTCAAATTTTGTATTTGATGCGTAAAAGTATGAATTTTGAGGACATGACTAGAAACGATTGTTTCATTTTCGTATAGCTATTATTTGTAAAAAAAAATATGGCCGCAATAAAACACGTCGGCCAGTTAAAACTTAAAAGCTCTGTTTCCTTTTTAATCTTTGACCCTACGACACTTGAGATGGAGCGCCGCCAGATGTCCCTCGGGCCGCCTCTTTATCAGCAAATGAGATTAGAATGCACTGGTTTGGACGGTTTGGAACGTTTTAAGTTACGCCTGGTTCCGATAACTGATTCTTTGTATGCACACGCTAGATAATGGTAATCGATATTGTTTGTATTGCTGCGTCAAAGTTTGTTTTACTCGATTGTTCTTCAACTAGTTATGGATGGCTCTTAAGGATACTTAAAATATAAATATTTATTATTTTGATATATGTTGATTAATGTATCTATTAAAATGTTTAAAAGAAAGTTCTTTGAATTTAATTTATAGTAGCAATATATAATCGTTTAACTATATGTTTATGTCTAATATAGGCAGCTTCATAGTCTTTTTCTGTCGGTGTGTCCGTTCTATAGACTTAAAGTTAATTTGTCTTGTAGAATGTCTTATGCGTGAAGTGGGTTTAGATTTTATACTATTTGCCTAACAAATTCACACAAATTTTATATATGTCTACTTACAATGCTTATATTATGCTTGAAATATTATTGAGTCATCACTGAAAAAGAAATCAGAGAAGAGTTCTGGCCCAAGAGCACAAGCTTGTGACTGTAATTGCGATAGGAGGTGTGTGTGGTCGATTCTCAGTCAAGGAAATTAAATATTTAATATTTTTATTCTTGTATCGAAGCACACCGCGGCGTAGTTCCTCTGGAATTCTGGAGAATTCGGTGAAAAGTGGAGAGCGGAGTGTTTTATCACTAAGTTCCCTCTGCCTACCCTACTGCATGTGGAACATAAGCTGAAGCGTGAAGCTGGAAAAAACCCCAAAAAAACGAAGATTAGACAATGGAAACGCTCCACTCATTCTAAAGATTCCACGTGTGTGTATAAATTAGGCTGGGACATCAGTTGTTTGGACAACAGTTATAGTTGAGTATATACTACGCCAACATTTACACAGCGGTGGTAAAGCATACATATATGTACGGCTGTGTTTGTACTGTGTACTCTGATTACGTCATACGGTTTTTTTGAATAAAAAAAAAGCTTTAAATATGATAGTATTAGTTGTAATTTATTGAAAATAATGTTACTTATATAATATAAAGAACAGAATGATGCCAGTCGTGGCGCAGGGACTCAAGTGACTGACTAGACTGTAAGCGCGACAGATTGTGGATTCAATTCCCAATCGAAGTAATTCAATGTTTTTTTTTTTTTTTTGCTTTGATGTTGAGACTAAGCACTGTCTTGATTTCCGCCACTCAGCAATGCCTTGAAAATTCGGCGGAAAGTGGGGAGCGGAGTGTTCCAACACTAGGCTCCATCTGCTTACTCTGCTTCATGCGTTATACATCATATAGTTGAAAAAAAAATAAATTTTATGTAGTTAATCAGTATAATCAATTGCAAGTGTCGATACTATATAAGTCGAAATCGATTTTTCTGGAAGATTTTAACTGTAAAGGAAATATGGATAATAATGATAGCAGCTTACGATAGACAACGTGCGAAAAAGAATTTCGTTATTGATCATGAATTAATAAGGAAAAGATTGTCTATCGTCTTTTTCACTTATTTTGCAATAAAAATGGCAAAATAATATAAACGTTGGACCTCTCGCCCTATAACAATGCTGCAACATTGCGAATTTAATAAACGTGCTTAAGAAAATATTTTATTTAAGGCCCTCATTTACAAATCACCCTCAACTCTGAATTCGAACTTGAGTTCGTTTTCATTCAGCAGTTATATATAAATGAATACATCTTAAGATCGATCTCAGGCCTAAGTCCAATACAATTTTACTAAAATAAATCTATGTACTTAAGATAGTTTTTAATAACAACATATTTCTACTATTTACTTCCTTACTTCCTAAACAGAGCGTAATAAATACGAAACCAACTCTACACTTTCTCTGCTAACTAGAACAGGGTAACATATATTAACTATATATGTATATAATGAAGTACGGTTTAATCGTCAGAAACTATGATTTTTTTTTTCATCTCACACTGTATTCGAGTGACGGTAGTGAACGCCGCACTTTGCCTCGGTATGTACCACAGCGAAGAAATAACAATATTTATAAATAATTATTTATGGATTTTAATTTATTTAACACAAATTTAAAAAATACGAAAAAAAATATGTAGGTGTATATTATGTTACGGAAATGGTGTTAGAACGTAGTAGTCGAAAATTCCAGCACAAAATGCTACATAAATTTCTCGAGCTTCATTTATTCTATTGAACGCGTGTCCCGAAAAGGGGCTTTCCGAAAAATAGGCCATAGGGAACGGATGATTTTGTTAGGAATTCGTTCCTACTTTCTGTCTGTTCAGCGATTTTGTTTTTGCTATGTAAATTTTATGTATTCTATCAAATTTTACTGAGTTAGAAGTTGTGGTAGCTTTTAATTTGGTGAGAATCAACAGTCATGACTTTTCATACTTTGTTTTATATTCTTTTCGTGTTTTATAGAGTAGAGGCAATCGTTTTATATAAACAAGATCAAGAAAATATTTAATATTGCGTAATAGCATCGCCAGTTTTATAACATGGTCATGGCGAATGAACGGTTAAATTGTAGAGCCTTGACATTAAAAGCATTTTGATTAACTTCAAAGTGGAACCAATTACCTTGATATTTTTGGCATAAATAATCAATGGTCAAATAATATATATTTTTTGAAAATAAAACAAAAAAATACGATTGTTAGCAAGCTTATTTTTTACTTAATGTGACTAAAAACAAATGTATCTTATTTGTTATATTATAGTATGCACTAATATTTTAAATAATTTATACGTATATTTCATTATTATTATTTTATACATAAATAATAAAGAACAGTACAGGCAGCTGGAAAAAAAACAGGCAGATGATCTGTTTTGTTTTCTTTGAAAAATCCTAATTTAATTGGATTAATTTAAATACGTACCTAACTGTACCTATAGAAACATTAATATAAAAAATATTGTTCATATCGGATTATATTAATACCGAACGCTTTGATGTTTTCAATGTATTTATCTGTTTATGTTCTAAGATGGTGGTCTCTACATGAGTGTAAAACCACAAGAGTACTAAATATATTCTAATTACTTGTTAGATTTAATTTTATGCAAAAATGTAATATAAACCTTTAATGATTCATTTATAAAAGCTATAACAGTAATAACAAATTATAAGCCCAATTATTAACTGTCACACTTAAGAAATTATTATCACATTTATATGATAAACAATAAAAATATACGGGTACAATAAATAATAAAATAAGCCAAAGAAAATATGTTGCTTCAATAAAAAAGCAAATAAGCCAAGTTTGTTCGTGTATTAATTACTTATACTGTAAGCACGTTTCATTAAAATGGTGTGTGAACAACTTTGTAAAACAAAACCGTGGAGATATACCGCGTGACTGCGTTATTAAATGGCAGTCGTGTTCTGTGTGGTATGGTGGCCGGCCCTCGGACTCGGAACAGGATATGTTGGATATGGTACAAAAACAAGATAACCACTTTTTAATATAAAACCGTAGCAACGGGAACATATTTCTAAGCCATAATATTTTTTTTTATTACGACGTACGGAATCTACGTACGCTTTTGGCCAACTGGTCTATAGATACAGTAAATAAGTAGATATACGCAGTGCACAGGCTTATTAAATTAACGGTAAAAGTTTATTGAAAAAAGGCGAGTATCTAAAGCCGAGTATCTAATGTTAAAATTAAACATAAATTTACTTCATATCATGTCCGTATATCGTAGAGCTAGGGACCGCCCAATGTTTATGCAATTGTTTAAAGTTAAACAGAAAACTACCGTTTTATGTGACCTACAGGGCCAAATGTTGCATATACTCTTCTCACAATATTGATATATTTCGTTAGGGGCCACCTCACGACTTCTAAATAAGTGCATTACGTTATATGATGCTATGATTGGATTAATTCCCTTACGCACAAAACCAAAAAGTTAAAAATGTATTTGGAGTTATTTTGTTTCCTTGTTAACTTTACATTATATACATATAAAGAGTAAAAATTTACTCAAACACAGCCAAAACTGTTTTTTTTTATTTTGAATAAATGTTACCAAGCACATTTGGTATTCCACAGTAGACGTTGGCGGCTCGGGAGGTTCCAAGAATGCTTATTATACAATATCGGCACATATCTTTCTTTTCAATGTGTAAAGCATATTTGCCTACATTTTAATTTAAGAATATTTATAATGTGTAAACATTCTGCGTCACGCATGAAATTAAATAATAAAAATCTTAACATAAAGTTATTTAATTCAATAATAATAATGTATTTTTCAAATTTTTAAAAGTGTTATTCCACATTTAGGAAAGAAAAAGACTTATTTAGAAAATGTAATAAAAAATTAACATTTGAAAAAGAGTCCCGACTCCTTTTCCAGGAGGCGCGGGTTCGAGTCCCGCTACGTTAAAATTTTTAAACATTTTCTAAATAATGTAAGAATAATGTAATAAAGAAGAGAGTCTTAATAGATAATAGTTAAAATATGATACCAGAAAGATTACTGACCAGACGGATTGTATGGCGTTCTTAGATAATAAAATAATATTATTTAACCATATAATATGTACGATGTATGTAAACAAATGACAACTAATCAAACATTCAAAAATATATAAAATACAATTAAGCTTACTACTAAACTAATTCAAAATCAGCCACAACTATTTCAGAGCTTTTTATTGAACTGCTGGATGTTTAGTTAGTCACTGAGCATAAAAAGCGCTTTAATAAGCCTTTAATAACTTAAATACACTCTATCAAGATCTAAACAATATCTTAATTTATTTTGTCATAAACTAGAAACGCGTCTATATGGGACCCTGATTATGGGAGATATCCTTTCAACGACGTCCTTGCGATTACTATTACTCTTATTCAAACAATTTTTGCTTTCTCACAACGTCAATACCTACTCGTATGTGAGATTGAATACATTTAAGATACGATGGAAACCCACTTGTATAGTGCCGGACCGTTTGGTATAGTAATTAGATAGCAGAGTGAATAATCAACGGTTAATAGCTAAGTTTAACTTCAAAACCACAATAAAAATGAATATTTTCATTTACATGTAAAAGGAATGAAAGTGGAAATTACTTTTTACTGTTTAATGTGACTACGATATCTATTGTTTGAGACTTTTATTTGTGTTTATGTAATGTATCATCAGTCTATTTAGCATTTTAGATATTTTTTGCATAAACTGTCTGCTATTCTAATAATATTCATCGGAAATATCTTTTATAAAATTTCTACCTAATGTGTTTACTATGTGATATGAAATACGTAATAAAAGAGTTATGTAGAACACATATCATAAAGGCACTATGAACATTCATTCTCTATATTTATTCATAAGCTACATTAATTTCCTACTCTACTGTAGAGCCGTTCCGGTGAACACGCAATATCTCCAGAATTCGGCATCGGCAATCGGCAGAATTAACATTAACTAGAGAGATGCCGGTATATGCAGTATATTACTAATAAAACATATTATTAATCAGCTTTGACAAAGCCTTTACTTCGCTCAAAAGTACGTAACTCCAAAAAATAGTAATTGACTCAAAACCTGAAGATGATTAAAACACAACATAAATATTTTTTTAACATAAATTAGCATTTTAAATATTAAAGAAATTCGCAATCTATACGAATAAATTAATAAAGAATTTGATAAAAAATTTGGCACGGTACTGTGGGTATTATCAAACGACGTAAAGTTAGAATCCAATGCTTCAAGCTACTCGTATATTTTTACCGATATTATGGCTGTGAGTCAACAGGATACGGATACGTAGGAGCACTCATTCGAGAGATTACGCCGACTTACTTGTTATTTTGCTATTTCTCTTCCTTTCATAGCGTGATATTCAATATTGATTCAACTGGTGACGCTTCGCCTTATTACTTTGTACTGTAAATTTTATGAACCAGAATATGGAGGTTTGTAAATATATTTACTCAAATGTCTGATATATTAATAATAGTTTTTTTTTTATTATTATTTTTCAGCAGTATGAAATATCACTTTATTATATGCAATTAATTTATTAACCTTTATTCTTTCTCTTCTATTCTTATTTTTTTTAACAAAAGGAAAAAATAACGCAGGTAATTTTTTCCTTTTTTTATTAAATTACTACTACAATATTTAATTAATAATAAAACTTTAAATATTTTCATAATGATAATAATAATTAATTAATATGATAAATCTAGTTGATTATTATTGAAATACAAAAAATATGTTCGCGGCATATAAGTCGATGTAAAACTTGTTTACTATTTTCTTATTACTATGATGTGCCTATTTTATGTTCATTCAATTGCTATCCACTAAAGATTAACACTTGAATATGTAACGACTATTTAAATAAATCGCATTTTTTATTTTATTGTAAACACTGACAGTACTTTGATAATATTAGGATTGTAGTTTTGCAAAAAGTTGTTTTTATTAGTTTTACGCTGTATCGCCTCATGTAGCAGGGTTGGCAGAGGAAGCCAAGTGTTAAAACATTCCACTCTCTATTTTCCGCTGAATTCTAGAGACATTGTGTGTTGAGTGACGGAACTCAACGCCGCACTTTTGGCTTGACACCAGAGCGAAGAAATGAAACTATTATTATTATTATTTATTATTATTATTCGAAGAAATAAAACTATTATAAATATTTCCTTTTCTCATGTGGGAATCAAATCCACGCGCCACGCCTGGCCTTATATAAATAATGCTTAAAAACGTATGTATTTGTTGTATCATGAGGTACAACATTTTCATAGGTACAGGTTAAAGTGCAGATGCAAATACAAACACATATTTACAATCACATTTTGTTTACCTTATGAAGTACCTATACACGTAAAACTCTATTCCAACATAACAGAGAAATGACAGTGTTACAAATAAATGGCTTCAGGAATAAAAAATATATACCGCAGTATATATTTTTTATCTGTGAATTTTTATTTTTTGTCTATGAAAATTCCGGAAAATTTTATAATGTAATAGTTTTCTTTTGTTATATAAAATATTTTTTTTCTATAAATTTAGCAACCAAAACTGCACTACGGATTGCGAAATTGTTGACTAGAATCATAGTTATAAAATAGTTTAATATATTACCTGATTGTGACAAAATGATACGGATAGATTTTTTTTCTTACAGCTCATGCCTATGTATGTACGTTGCTGATATATCAAGAGATAAGCTCGACATGATAAATAGTTATCTGATACACTCACTTACTTTCCACGGCGGACAATCTATTTTAATCTGAACTAAAATAGTTCAGTTTTGATCTTATATGTATATGGAAAGTTTAATTTTAATTATCCTTAACATCTTGGATAAAGATAAGAGGTCGATTTAGATTTACAGGTTCAAATCGTTTAATGCTTACGTCTTATTATTTTTTTTTTAACAGCTAGTCTGACAATAACATGACAACCTTTCCTATTTATGCAGTTGTTGAAATAATTAAATTTAATTCTGAATTGCAAAAAACTAACGTTTCTATAATGAAAATTAGGTAAAATAAACGAAATTAGTTCTTATTTTAATTTTGTGTAAAAGCTTTAACTGATTAATCTAGATGTTCGTATCCTCTTGTCTTTTAAATAGAATTTTAGAGCGTTTTTAATTAAATACGTTCGAAAAAAAAATATCATGAAAATGAAAGTAATATACCTAGTCGTAATAAAATTTTATTGAAAATTTTCAAAACTTTAATAGTTTTAACATTTTTATTTTTAAAGTGTTATTCGACACTTACGAAAGAAAAATACTTAGTCTCTAAATAAGTCTTTTTAATAGTTTTATTGTGACTACAATAACGTAGACACCATATTTTTAATTTTGGTGACTCAAATAATAATTGTATGAATACTAATGTATAGTCATATATCCACAAAGTTTATATGGTACCTGCGAAGAATGCTTGGAATATTGAATGGTTGCTTAGATGGGAAGCCTTCTGAGAGACTTCCGATTAGTTTTGCTAAAGCTCCGAACGCACATGTCGCGACGGATATCACGTTTTCGTTACTTCCTTTGTTCCTATACTGTTTTTGTATCCACTAGATTGGTTTCCTTTGAATTACTATACATTATGACGAGAAAGTTTTGGCGACACAATGACGTCATATAGTGTGCAAATTGGTACTTATTACAAATTAATGACGCACTTTTAAAAATTTTCACCGTCTAATAACATCTATTTTTAACATACTATACAGTATAAGATATTATTTAGTAACATTTTTAAGCGTATTGAAATTTCTGTCTTGCAAAATATGCGAGGAGAATGTCAAGAAATGTCGCTTTTTTTCTCATTTTCTCAGATTTAAAGACCTTTAAAGGATTCTAATTTGATTGTGTCTAAATCAAATTAGAATCCAAAACCTTACTTTTTAATAAATGTGCCATGTCAGCAGAAGCTTTTATTATAAAATACATACCACATACCGACATCCCGCTTATAGTTTAGCTAGCTAGCAACAAATTAAAATCAACAAAAGTGAAACTAATAGATAAACCGTATTACTTTGGTAATAAACAGAAGCCAAAGGGGCTTAGTGCAAACAACCTTTGAAACGCTGCTACCATGCCTTCGAGGCGTATAAATGTAATATTAGTGTTCGTCTCCGCCGACCTTTCGTAACATCTGGGACGCATAAATAGAGATCGATGACCGCCCTACGAAATTGCCACCTGCCTTTATGGAGGTCATAAATTTATGGCTATAATGGTCGTATGATATTTTTTGTGAAGCAGTTTATTTACATTGTACCTTATCTTTTAATGTTTATTAAAAATAGAAACTTGTACTCAATAAAAAAGAACACGACATGAAATGTATTGAGTGATTTTAATCAATCGAAACACTGTCTGTTCATTGTAAATGTATTATATAAGGATATGCTCAAATATATTCTAATATCTCCAAAAAACTGCATATTTATTTTCCATTATTTGATTCCAACCGAAATGTTCCCTGTCTCTTAACATTCTAGTGGTGTACTCTCAATAAATCGGCGGTTATATCTGAGAGCAGACTGTGGTATCGACCCGTAGCGACGTGTGGCGACTTTGGTGGCTGAATGGATTATCGTTTATGCCAAATAGGCTTTAGTTTGATAGATATACTTATTTAATATAAAAATAATAATCTTCTTATAAATATTTCTAATAAATAACTTCACAAAAATATTGTTTTTGTCGTTATTGTTGCTCCTGTGTCAGACTGCAATATTGATCCACGTCGGTGCGCCCGTCGCGACGGTCGTCTGGTCGTCGCTCGCGCCGTCTACTCTTCTAAATACTTAACATCTGTGGTATGGTATAACATTGACAGACAAAGTAACTACTTCTACTTCTTTACTGGCTATTTAGTTATATGAAACAGAAAATATTTGTTCTATGCAATGAATATGAATCCAAATTGCTTGAGATATAAATATGATGTTAATATTATTAATAACACATCCATGAGCCTGAAGGGTTGACTATTTTATAGTATCAAGGTATCGAACGCACGATATATGTCATACATTCAGATGCTTTACCACTGCACAATCCGCTGTATGAAACCACAACAACATTGGCAAGGCATTAGTTTTATGAAGAGGAGAAAATAATATTTAAAATTCACCTATATATAAACTTTATAATGTTTAGGTACCACATTGATACATCTGTACCTGAGTTGCTTTTGCTAAGCAATTCTTAAAAATATAAATATACATTACTTTTTATCAATATGTTATTCTTGGAGATGTCTTAAACACATTTATTAGTTTAATACAGGTGCTGTCGCAGATTGACTTTAACAGCATACAACAGCAGCAGTTGTTAAATGCTTAATATGGGATATTAAACGGTTGTCAGTACATATTGATTATAATATTACTCTCACGTAAATGTCAGACCGGGCTCAATTATTTTGTTTTACGAACTCGCACACCGCTGTCAATGTATGGCACGATATGAGTATATCATGAAACATGTAATACGTAAAGGGCCTTATTTGTAGTAAACCAAAATTATTTACATTTATTACAAATTCCATAGATCTGTTCTATAAACCACTGATTTAGAGTCGTACCTTTATTGTAAAACTAACTTTTTGCTGCGTGATAGTATGTCTCATCCTGAAAAGAGAAGCGAGATCCTAAAAGAAACCTCGATCGAGATAAATTCTTCTGTTATCCAGATAAGAATTCTTTTAATTGAATTAAATATTATCTATTTGCGACCTGCCCGTGGCGCAGTGTTTTTTTTGGTCAGCAGCAGCTCAAATTTTTATCACATATTTCACACATTTCAAATAATTTCGATAGGGTTCAGATCAAGTTATAGTGGGCGTTACAGAATGTTTGTGCCATTATATTTCGAATTGAATTTCGGAACACTTTTTCCTCAATTTCCCTATTGATTTATTTAGAAGGAATTAAAATGTTCAGATATTTCCATTATATTATCAATCAAAATCAATTTGTCTGGACAATATACACTCTTAAACCATTACATATTATATTAAATCTGAAACATATGAAAATAAAATTACAAAAGTATATAAAGATTACTCAAAATACGCAAATCAATAGTTATCATATTTCGAAAGCCTTACCAGCTTATAATAAACTGAACTAAGTATTTTAAAATGTTGAGAAGAGGGACAAAAGAGTTCAAATAACTTGAACTAAACAATAATTAATAACAAGTAAGAATTCGGACGTCGAAGAAATATCTTGCAAGTTCTTTTCTTTTCTTTTATTATGAGTTACATAACTAAAAGCCGGTCGTGGCGCAGGGGCGCAAGTATCTTGTCTTGGGTTTCAATCCTTACTCGAGGAAGTATATGAAAATGAAATCATTTCTCGAGGCAGACCACGGCGTTTACTGGCTGGCTGGTTTATGGCGGAAACTGAGAAACGAGTCTTAACACTAAGTACGATTTATTAATAAATAATAATAATAAAAAATTTTTTTTCTATAATAATGTATAAAACTCTTTTCAGATATTAGATAACACAAGCATGCGAGGCTGTCATTGGGAGCTGTTTGTTTATTTATTTGGCGTATGTAATTACACCTCTCACGAAACCGCACGAGACCCTGTCCAACTGGTCGTTCATGTTAATCTGATTAACTAGAGCCCTATATACGTTGAAAGTATATCTTGTGTTGAAGACTCGATATTATGATGAAGACAATATTGTAAATAAATAATATGTTTATGATTGAATGAGGTTTTGCGAAAAAGCTTTCTTTACTTGATTGGTACTCGTTTTGCCTTTTAACCTTCGGTTTCACCGAACAATATAAATAAGACTTTGAAAGACAACAATGTGATTTTTAATACTTACGGCATCTTTATATAAAAAACAAAAAATACTTATACTTTTTTTGATTATTGCAAATATCTGATAATCATTTGAAAAATAATAACATTTGAGCCCGTCCGTTACTGCACGTCTACATTGTTGTTTACTATCATAGTAAAAAAACAGAAATTATCTTTTGAAATAAAATATTCACATATCAAGTATTAACGATATGATAAAAGAGATAAAAAAACTATTTATATAAATTAGTACATTACGTATTTAACGAATATACTTAATTAATTATCGATAAGCTTTATTTTCTTTGTTTTCTTTTATCGTAAATACAAGTTTTTGTTGTAGCTTTTTCAGTAAGTTCAATAACTTACTAAAAAACCTAAAATAGATGACTATACTATTCCCATCTATAATGTATAGCCCTCAATTTTTAAATCTCATTAACTTAAAAAGCAGCGTTTAATTCTGTGACAAATTCGCAATTATTTGACATTTAACCGTGGTGGCTATTGTGGGGGAACAAAGTGACTAGAATTTTGACTTAGAATTTGAATTTTGCCTACCTTTTTTAATTAATTGAAATTCTGATCTTACAGAACCATATTAAATATTGAAAGTGATATATTACCATAACGGTAATATATCACTTACGGTAATATATCAAAGGAATGTAATAATAAAACATGAAAATCATCAATTCATTTGTTCGTTACTTACTTATTAGAGACATGTATATAAAACGTCAATAAATAGCATATATTTTATATTATAATCTCAATTTTGCAATATAAATTAATATAAATTACACTATCAGAGGTGAATTCTCATTAACCTGCCTACATTCTAATCTTAGTAGTGAAATCTTTCTAAGTTCAGAATCTCTTTATGTATCGACTTAAATACGTGTATTGCGTTCGTATGTTTATTCAGTAATAGCAGCATGTATAAAACCACCAGGTGTAGAATTATCTACTGCCGTATGTTATTTACTTAAGATTATTTTAGTTATTTAGTATTTTTCTAAGATAGACTGATTGTTTTACGTTCAGCAAACTTAATTATTCTTTTAATCAATGTTACTTCCGACTGAAGGTGTGAACGCGGCGGTTGTGGGTTCCATTTCCGCTCGAGGGAGTGAATTTCTTAATAATGACATTTTCTCTTCTTCGTTCTGATAAGAAGACAAGCGCAGCGTTGAGTTCCTCTAATCAACACGCAATGTCTCGAAAAATATGAGAGAAACTGGAAAACGGGTTGTCTTAACACTATGTTCCTTCTGCCTACCCTGCTGTATGCGGGATGAAGCGTGAAGTTAAAAAATAATGTACCTTACAAACTATTTTCTACAAATATTCAATATACAAAAATATATAATATACTTTAAAAAAAAATCTGTATAGATATCAATGGCAATATACATACTTCCCTGTACGTGAACTAAATAATTGAAGTAGTCTGTCAATGCCTTTTCTCAGTCGAGAATGACGTGTGTTCTATAAACACTGCAGTAGCCGCGTACATCTCACGATACTGAAATAGACGTGAATGCAAATCGCACAGGTTCATCATCCGCAAGGATATTCTAATTATGCTTAGTGCAACTTCATGCAATTTGATAACAATATTAAAAATAAATCAGCTTCACGCTGTATCTCGCACACAGCAGGATTGGCAGAGGGAACCTAGTGTTAAGACACTCCATTCCCTACTTTCCGCCGAAATCGTTGCGTGTTGAGTGGCGAAACTGAACGCCGCGCTTTGCCTCGACACCAGAGCGAAGAAATGAAAATATTGTGTTAAATAATTAATTAATTAATTTATTATTAACTTTCAGTGATAAAATATAATTTAAGAGAGGAGAGAGGAGGACGTATAAATATCTTTGTATTTTCCTTTATTACCTACCTAATTATAGTCAAGTCATATCTTAAACGACGTACTATGTATATATACATTTAACTATATTTCATATAATCGTGGCGTAGTTTTAAATATTATATATTTTTAAATTAATATGCAAATATTTTCATGAGTCGGAATCGAATTGGTTTGATTCATTTTTTTCTTAATGAATTGTCTTGCTTATGTAATACAAATCCAATTTAACTGTGGTAGAACAATAGTGGACTAATTTCGTTGAATTATAGAAATATATACATCCTGTACTTTTACGTTACTTCTCTAGTTACTTGTACTTGTCACCTGTCCATATTGTTACATTAAAACAATACAGCACAGTTACTGGTACAATAGAGTTGCTCGCGCACTCAACTCAATGCATAAATTTCTAGGAAGGGTTAAAAGTTTACAAATTTGTATACACAGACGGTGATATTTAAATTTTAAATGTATATTTTCTGTATTTTGTTAGAATTTCATACTTACATATATGAACACTTCTTGCTGTGTTTATGTAAGTAATCAAACCCATAAACACCTGCAGTTGGTTGTACACTTGCGTATACATGGCTATTTATTTTTTTATAATTTCACGCCATATCCCGCACACACTAGGTTTGGCCAAGGTTACTTAGTATTAAGACACTTTGTTGCCCATTTTCTTCTGAATTCTGGAGGCATTGCGTGTTGAGACGGAACTCAACGCCGCTCTTTGCCTCGAAGCCAGGGCGAATGAAAAACTTCTGCGAATGGTAATCGAACCCACAACCTGCCGCGTTTACCGTTACTGTTGAGTCCCTGTGCCACGACTGGGAGACTATATATTGTTCTGACCTCCTCCATTGTTGGTTTCGCTGAACGAGATTAAGATATTTCGTTCCGTAAAGAGGACCTTTTTGTTCTAGATAAACGAAAGAAATCTAGAAATTATTCTTAGCCGAGTACAAAAACTCAGTTTCTGTGTTCAGTCAGTTTCTGTGTTTTTATAGTAACAAATTTACCTCTGAGTAATTAAATTTTTTTATGTCCCAAGTTGTATTTTAACTTAAATAAGTAGTCGATAGCAAATAGACAAAAGTGTTAGACAACCAGTAAAAACGGTGTTATAAATAAATGCCTGTAAAAGTTTCGGTCGACTGGCATTTCACGATCTGGAAACATTACAAAATAGATACGGCCAAACATGGATTTTCTAAAAAAATAAATTACTATTTGATATTTGCAGTTAAATTGACTACGTACAAATAATTATTATATATATTATGTGTTGTTAATGTACTTTTTAGATATTTAATAAACGATCAGTAATAATTCATTAATTCAAGTCATCAAATGAATTAAGCCAAAATGTTGAACTATAATAGTGAATATAAAATAGATAAATAAATTTTTACTAGCCAAAATAAGTGAAAACCATGAAATATCCTTATGGAAAGTTGATATTGTTAACTAGGGTATTACAGAAATGTTAATACAAATTATCATAATAGATTTTGCTATAAATGCTGTATACATATGTAATTATATTAGGACACGAACGCAATTCAGATTCTAAAATAAACAACCATGTAGTTCAAACGGATGAAGCAGCAGGCGAATGGCTAGTAGCATTTAGAATTATAGATATATGAAAATATATTTTTAACTAAAATAGCCAAGCCAAGCTAAATAAGTTGTAACAAGCGTATAAAAATTTCGACGTAGCTTGGCGAGAACGTATAGCT
>DWAN01002326.1:0-15425 GCA_018230445.1 Heliconius hewitsoni
ATAAGTATTTATATTTCCTAAGTGTGGATTAACACTTTAAAAATGTTTAAAAAAACTTTTCAATTATTATATGAAATTATTTTACGCTGTATCCTAAATATGACAGAGAGTTCTGAACAGAGTAGGCTCTGCGTTTTGTTAAGACAGTCTGCTCCCCACTTTCCGCCGGATAATTCTGGAGATATTGCGTGTCGAGAGGAGAAACTCAACACCTCATTACCGAAGAAATGAAAATATTATATAATTTATTAGAGGAAATCGAACTCACAACCTGTCGCATTTACAGCCACACGATTGCTACCTTGCGCCACGACTGACCCCGTTTTAATACCAAAATTTAAATACCTATTTATATAAAAATTGAGGTTCTAGTCGGTGCTACCCTGATGATTAAAAGTTTACAATATAAAAGGTATCCATAAGCAGTAGTTCATTGATTTTAACGCATTGATTTATAAAGCTTCGGGTACCTATAGATAAAATAACTTAAAATACGAATCTAATATGGCCACCACATATAGCGAACAAAGCGTATTTCTCTATGGTTGTTAAACTTCAATAGAAGAATATTTAGATGATATTTTTTGCAAGTACGCGAGTACTGTTCTCTTATTTGCCCTTTGTGATATTGTGGGCGCGACAAAGCCACAAACATGGCCTGCTGTGCGACCGACGGATTTTTTTTCGAAAATTCCGTATTTTATTTCATTTATCGACTCTCTATACTGTAAATGTACGATCTTTTAAGAATATATTGAAAAAGTATAGAGAATACACGTGATATATCGTCTTGTGGTTCATTGTTGATTGTGGTGAATTCTTCTCAGTTAGTCTTGTAACATATTTCTTGTAAACCTGATGTGAATATTTAGGGCAGACACAAAGTGTGAACTGGTTGTGGGTTCGATCCCCACTCGAGGAAATGAAATATTTATTAAATTTATGTCTCTATTTATTCGCTCTGGTATCCACAAACAAATGGACGAAAAGTGCGGCGTTGAGTACTGCAACTCAACATGCAATGCCTCCAAAATTCGGAAAGTGGGGAACAGAGGGTCTTAACACAACACAGGGTTATACTCTGCTGTGTACGGGATACAGCATGAAGCTGAATTATTTTTATTTTATTTTATTCTAATGTGAATAACTTTCAGTCGTCGTTGTCTATAATTCCATATAATGAAGAATCAAAGACATTATATTAAATACCGAAATTGTAAATGCAATCTTAATTATACAAAAATAAAACAAATATTAAGCCTTAAGACTACAACAATGTCTAAAAAGGCCGGTACTCGAGTTACTTAAATATTTCTCATTAATATAAAACGAAGGAGAAACGGAGGTGAATTATTTGGTTAATGCGTCTTTTCCTGTACGTTATTTCGAGTGCTGCTTAAATCTGAAAATAGGAACTATTTTATTGAGTTAGACTTTCATATCTTTAGAGCCGCGTACAAAACATTCCGGAACACGTGCAAGTTCGCACAATGAGAGTTTGCATTTCCGACCGCCATGCACTTCCTTTACTTCGATTTTACTTTTTATCGGGAAGGCTTTTATATCGCGGTCTGGACGCCTTTGTTAGTCGCTATTGTGCGCAGGACATTCAGTCATATAACGCATCGTAGGTTTCGATTTCGTTAATGATATTGGAACTTTATAATAGTGATTGAAATGGAAAGGAAAGGAAATATAATAAGTGAAATTACATAAGTCTATACGTTGATCCCGTTGAATTATGGAATCTTTATTTGTTAATATAGAAAACGTGTTTGGAGTCAGTTTAACACCTCTAATCTCGCTGATCGCCGTCGCGTCAAGATAAGATATAAGCCACCAGCATACCCTTTTCTAGTTAATTTATTTGCACCTCCACATCGGAACATTGAAATAAAAAGTTAAACACCATTATTCACCAGAAACAATACGAGATGAAAAAAATCGCACGAGTAGATCAGATAGTACAAAAGGTTGCTTGGGAATGGAAAAGTAAAAGGTAAACAGTTTTTGTTACAAAGTAGAGTACTTTGATATTTAATTTCATATGTTGCTTATGTTCATAGCATAAAGGTCTCAAATTGTTGAGCAATTCAGATTCCGATTTGAAAATGTCTTATCCAAGGTATGTGTTGTGGTCAGTCTGATTATTCTTATCTTTTCGTATCGCTAATGGCGTCAAAACTCGTGTCCGGATCGCCGCGTGGTACAGGAAGGTATGTTAGCAGGAGGTCGCTGCCACACAGGATGACATCTTATTTTCGGATTTCCAATAACAAGGATTGATATGAATTTGACAAATTAGCCCTTATACAATTGCAAATCGTAGGAGGTCCCGCCGACCCTTGCGGTGGCAGTATTAAAGTTACTCGTTTATTACTCGTATTATTGACGACGTCTCAATCTCCTAGACGCGCGTATAAGCTGTTGTATATAACATATGAGGTACGGGAATAAATAAATACATTACGTTGAATAATAACGATGTCACTCTGTCAATGTCAAATTACTAGGCCAATAATATATATTTTTTATTTATTTGTTATTTATTATATATTAAAAGAATGTAGCAACTGCAACTTTATCAGTAGTAAGTGTTTTCTCGTGATCATAAATATGAAATTGGTTTTTAAATTCAGATGGCGGTGCATCGGTTGAGTAAATTTCAACAGGTAACTCAAAACGGTTGTCAATTTTAACGGTTTCTTCTTATAACGGGCGGACAGGTGGACAGTCGGATAAATTTAAATGCAATCAAATCTTGTCAGTCTAGTTCAAGACACTATTAGTTTTAATTGAATCGGATATTGAAACATCTCTTACTAACTGCAATGACATACGGGCAAATTAAAATGTAATGTCTCAATCAGAAATAGCCAGTCTATTTCTTTATAATACGAATTCTTTATCTCTTTTTTTAGTTTGTATAGTTACTTATAATTCAACTTATTTGTATTATATAAGCCTAATGTTTTTTCTACAATCTTCTTACAACATACGAGATACGCAAAAAGTAATCAGTGAGAGAAAAATAATTTTCGCTCAAGACAATAACGTACATTATTTGGCCATACTTTTACATGAGCGAGACCTGAATTTATTAATTATTTTATACATATAACAATTACATCATAGGTCTCTCTCTCTCTCTTTAGTTGGTCCCTCAGTCCTAAGGATCGTAAATACGCTTGCTGATCTGATGGATTGCCGCGCTTATTGGTATCTCTGGGTGTTGGGTTACTTAGTCTGACCATCATTTTGGGCTGCGTACCCTCTGCTCTGCTGCTGCCGTCTCTTGTTTCTTCTCGTTTTTGTATAAATCATAAGTAAATAAATGACGATACAAGTAAGAATTTATATTTGATATACATATGTTAATATTTTTAATGTAAGACCTCACATTCGTGAATCAATAGGTGCTTAAATATTATGCTTATATATTATTATTCTCAATTACCCTTGAAAAACTTATAGCTACACTTAGCTTTACTGGACGGTAGGTAGTTAATAAAGAAAGATTTATACTAAATTCCTTCAGATATTGCCGCGGGATAGTACTTACATCGTTAGGTGTACTACAGTATGCAGTGACATTGCATGATATCTGCTATCAACTCGTGCAATATACATAAATAGGTAACAAGATAATGAAAAATAGACTTTATGTTCAAAGGATTAAGATCGATAAATAGTGAAAATGTTAGTTTGTGTACGAGTAATGCGTGTAATCAGTCCCTGATTGGCTTGAATTAAACGTGAGCATGCGTGACCGCTACCATCCGAGCTGCCCAGCGAGACCGGCGTTATGAGAAATTGTCCAAGAGTCGAGAGTAAATTAAAAATAATGGCATAATTAAAACTTACATCGTTCTTTGTGTCTATAAAGAGCTTCGGTGGTTAGCTTTAATTGCATCTATTACTAGAAGTCCTTAATATAAGTACACCGTATTATTATTAGTGTGCGAAAAAAATTGTGGGAATACATACTCAAATGGGGAAGTATTAGTGGTGACGCATTAATTTGTGAGACAAGTCCTCATGATAAGAAAAGGTTGGAAAACAAAAAAAAATACTTTGTTTTAAGAAGACACGTGCTTTCAAACAGATTTGATCAATATATAAAAGTTTTTTTTAACTTAGCTCTGTAACATAGTAGACAAACAAAATATAGTGCCAAGACACTCTGTTTTCCATGATTAGGATTTCAGATTATAATTTATGATTGTAATTAGATACGGGCTAACGTTGTCAGAAATATACAAGCAATAAAGTTTTGCATTAGAGCAAATTTAAAAAATTCTTCCTCTTTTTTTCTTAAAGTAAGATCTTGTATAATACAAAGTTATTTATATCGATATAAAGCTGTTGCATGAACTGGTAAATGCTCTACATTTATTTTAATGAGACCTTAAATCATCCGATCTGAAATCGATTAATCTTGCTATTAGAGACACTACGTGAAATAACCGCTTCAACAGACACCGTTAACGTGTGTTAATGAATGTAGTTAATTCAAATTTTCTTATATTTTTTAATAATAAAATCATTAAGGTGATAGCTGTGGGCGGGAAACATCCAATTCGTCATTGCTATTAACCTGAACTGGACCACCAAAATAGTGGATTTGATTTTTCACATCAAAATACAACTTTCTTTAATGGAATAACATAAAATTTGAATATAGAGTGATGATACATGATTTTGTGTGAAAAATCAAATAATTAAAATAAGAATAAGGCGTGAATAATTTTAACTGTTTCTGGTGTATTGATTAAATTATTATTAGTAATTTTATATAAAAAAATCCAAATACTGTCCGTATGTAGTTTCTTTGTGTGAAGTTTAATAATTTAATATTTACTAAAATTCCAATGTACCGATCAATTGATCTGTAGATAATACAATATATCCTCCTTTTTGTATTCTACTAAAATTTCAACATTTTTGTTTTTTTTTATTAACTTGACATATCGATTCTCTCTCTCGACCCTCGTTTCAAAATGTATATTTTATTAATATTTATTATTCTTAAATGACAAAACAAAGGACATCAATAAAACCGGTAGCCAAGTAAATTACACCAAGTAATTTACCTACCGCCTCGAATCAGTTCCGTATCTTTCGTCGACTAGTCGGATAGACAGATTCGTTCTGCGACTACCGCCCATTAGCGACCGACTCTGATTACCCTCTCTACACTAAATTATCTATGGTTTACCTTCATGTTACATTAATGACAATTATATATAATTGTTGGATGCGCTTCATCTTGTAAAATTAAAGTTGATATGTATTAAAATATTTTGTTAATCTCAAATCAGATATATTATTATATAGATATAAGATTTTTTTATATTGGCTAAGTATTATTTTTCTATTTCTATATTTATATATTTTTTAAAGTACTTTGAGGACTGAGCAGTAATTTCTTATTTCAATTGCGATCAATATAGGGGTCTTATTTTAACATTGCACTTTGTAAGATAAATATTTAAAATAAATTGTAAATTTCGTTATATTATATAAGTATTCGGCGAGTTTCCTAAATCAATTTAAAACTTTTAATATTAATAAAAAAAATACTTAAATATTTCCCAAATCCCTTGGAATTTCTTTATTTAAGCCTAGGTTTTCTTTATTTACACATTTGCCTAGTACATAAAAAAATAGTCGTCAATCCGTCCGTCCTTTATAATCCAACAATAAATTACAAATAACAAAATTGACCGCAAGCAGGAATATAAATAGTACATATAAATAAATATAAGAAAGCAATTTAGTATGTCAGAATAAGAAATGAGAATCTAAAATTATCATTATGAATTTTAAACAATCCAAAATTAATATCGATGCCAGAAGAAACAGCTTCTGTTTCATTAGTTGCGTGCTAAGACATCGTAAACATAGAACAGCATTACGAATATGTACATACTATATAGCGAATAAAGTGGGTTGCCAATGCTTATAATGGTGTAAGTTTTATTAGAAGATTTATAATATCTTTACAAGTTAATTTTAATTATTTCAGGTTGAGAATTATAGGTTTTTATTTCACTCTTAGCTCATGCTGTATCCAGTATACAGCAGGGAAGGGCTAGTGTTAAGACACTACGCTCCTCTGTTCCGCCGAATTATGGAGTTATTGCGTGTTGAATAGCGAAACTCAATGCCACGGGTTACCTCGACACCACAGCCAAAAAATGAAAATGAAAATGTTAAACTTTTTTATTTCTTTGAGTGGTAATTGGACCCATAACCCGTCGCCTTAACAGTCACACACTTTTGTCGCTGCGCCACGGCAGGCCTCAATAAGTAAAGAAATAAATTATTTATTAAAAAAATATTCTTGTTATGTACTTAGCTTTCTTTACAAGAAACTATGGTAAAGGGATATTTACCTAAATAAGTTTTGTATAAAATAATCTTATGTAAATTTGTTCTTATTTACTTTTTCCCGACTGAATACGTTGAACTTTTCAGTTCACTAACTTTGACTCGTGCCTTACCTTGATCTAAGCAATCAAACAGAAAATTGATGCGGTTAGAATTACATCTTAAAATGGAGGAATTGTTACTTAGAAATTGATAAATGTGTATGTCACTGACCTGGAACGTCCTAATAGTGAGAAAAAATTAAATATTTTTGCGGTTGTAAAATGCAATTATACATATCAAAATATCTAGATCGTCTATTTAGAGCGCTGGTTGTGATAAGGTTGAATTTGCATACTATACGCAAAATGTATTTTTTGCAATTTTTTTCAATTTCACATTTGGTTTTTTTTAGAATTTTAGGTTTTTTAGAATAAAGAGTTTTATCTGCCTATCCATCTATTATAAAAGACATAATATGTACAAGAAGCGTAGCGAAACGTGTCTAACGCGCTCAATTGGAATTTAATATAAAACTAAAAGCCAATACAAGTACGATAACTTAGAAAATCCCAACTGATAATAATATATATAAAAATAATAATTTACCGCACTTTTAAAAGCGTCGAAAAATACGAGACATATTAGTGAATCTTATCTTATATCATAAGCACACACACATCTTATCTTATAACATAAACACACAGGCACACAAAGTTTGACTGTAAAACCTACTGGTTGTGGGTTCGATCCGCACTCGAGGAGATGAAATATTTACTTAAATTTATATTTCCAATCTTCGCTCTGGTGTCGAGGAAAAGCATAGCGTCGAGTTGTGCCACTCAACACGCGATGCCTCTAGAATTCGGCTGAAAGTGGGGAACAGAGTGTCTTAACACTAGGTTCCCTCTGTCTACTCTGCTGTGTGTGAGATACAGCGTGAAGCTGATAAACATAGCAAAATGGCAACTCGTTTCACAGTTAAGTTTAAACAGCAATTTATAAATAAAATAAATAACCATCGGCGCTACCTTTTAAGAGACGCATTAACAAATTACTCTCAACCAGAAATTGTGATGGTTTTCATTTTAAATTTTTTTTATCGACTCGTTAGTCGCTGATAAATGTCGCTCGATTCTGTGATTATAACGTACTTTATCGAAGTAATGCTCCCGATTAGCAATGTGGGAATTTTTTATTTTTACACTTTAATTTTATCGTCGAGACATTTTATTTGGTTTTAATCTTAATTGGATATAATAAATATTATTTTCTTACCTGTAAGTATTTCTGGAGGTAAACTAAAGTTACACTAAACTGTAGGTACACTAAAGTGTTATATGTATAAATAGAAAGAGATGGATGCCATCCTGCAGCAAGACCACATGCATGCTACTGTAGATGCGATGGTTGTTCCGATTCCGATTTCTACTCGCAGAGTGCTATATTTCATATTTGTAACGACGCAAAGCGCGGCGTTAGGTTCCACCATTAAATGCAATCTCTCAAAGCAAGTGCTTCTGTGGAAAGTGGAGAACGGAAAAGTCTTGACACTAGGTTCCCAGGTTCCCTCTGCCTACTATGGTATAGTTTCGTGCACAGTATCGTATAGTGTGTATCTAATAAAAAACGTACTGGGTGTTTTATCAAATTGCATGTTTAAGGTAAAACTTCCTGCTTCGATCGCTTTGCATCTGATTACGCTTAGTAATCGATAATTTCATGGTAAGAGCAAGTCGGTACTCCCACAATCGTTATGAGAGAGCTAGTGCCTCATATACAATTAATTGTTTTTTTTTTCAGCTTCACACTGTATCCCGTATGTAGTAGGGTAGGCAGAAGGAGGAGGAGGAAGGAGAGGTAATAGTTTCACTATAGAACACTCCACTGTGCACCAAATTCTGGAGACTTTGTGTGTTGCTGTAAAGTTCAGCGTATATCGGCGTAGCTCAACGCCGCGCTTTACCCCGACACTAGAGCGAAAAAAGGAAAATAATATACTTAATTTCCTCAAGTGGGAATCGTATTCACAACCTGTCGCATTTACAGCCACACGTTTATGCCCCTGCCCCAGACTGGCCTGTTATTAAGTATTATAAGACAATTTCGTGTAAAATGTATTTAGCAAATTTGGTTTGCTCACTACCGTGAAGTAAATTGAGTCGAATCGAATTTCAGTGCTGCTAATATACGAAAATTGTCGGTTATTATTTGGGAGCGTGTATGACGCCGTAGCTACAAGTACTTGGTCCTGTTTAATTTTTGCCGATTCTCTTGTGCCTTACCCTCTATGATTAAGGAACTTGTATTCTGAGATCATTTTAAGTTACCAAGCCATTTTTTACGGACTGTTTGCATTAATTTATAAGTTTTTATTATAATAACTAAATCAGTTTAATTTATCTTATCTGTGGATATAAAATATTGTATATTTACCTTTTCCCTTTGACCACTAATATGTAAAATGCATAGCTACTGTCAATTATTGGTATGGAAAATTTCTCGGGCATACCTACAGGCTGCATAATTGAGCTTCAGTGACAGAGGACCACCGACGGCGAGTTTTTTCCAACCTCAACCAACTTCATTAGAGCGAAACGTTGAGTGACGTGAGATCCTACTGAATAGTTTACTTGGCTAAAAGAATAAATTAACCTTTACGATTAATCTAACGATAATATTAGTAAATTTAAGTTTAATTATAATTTTACATTTTTATATATTTACAAATTTTTAAAATTTAGTTATTTTTTTAAAGAATAGAAATAGAATACGGATAACAGATACGTTTATCTTCTTACCTTTTCCATTATGGAAAATAATTATATAATAATATGTGTTATAATTTTAGAACAATTAATAGTAATGATAAGATTTACCTGTATAAAATGTTTACTTATGTACGTATATATGTATGTTCGTGTATATATATAAATATAAAAATAAATATTAATATACCTATACAGTGTATACCTATACTGACGACCCGCTTGCAGCTTCGCCCGCTTGGACTACACAAGTATTTATTGACTAGCATTAATATTTTAAATACTTTGAAGATCTGTACATTTGAAACGAAAGTTTTAATTAACTTTGTAGCAATTTTGTTAAAAAAAGAAATTTATAAAAATAAAATCAATATCAATATAGATTTTTATTTATGAACCAATTAAAATAAAACTAACACTAAATGATAAGGAAAGTTTGCCAAAATATCACGTTGAAAACCGCAATTACATCGATCAGTTTCTGAGACTAGCGTGCATAAGCGTACTGACAAACAGACAAAATTAAAAAATATATTATTTTGAATTCTGTTATAATAATAAATTTTCCCATTAATAGATTTTCCCTATTCTTATACAGACATCGATCACTTACAATTTAATCATATAGACAGATGTAGATAATAGATCAAAGATTAAAAAATACATATAAAATTACCTCTTTCTACAAGCAAGTGAGATAAATTTAACCATTCTTAAATAGCTTTCAGTTACGTTTAATCTCAATAGCGTTAATAGGGCTTAAAATACAGTTGTCAATCAGTTTGACAGGTATTATGCGGAATGACAGTATTAAGTTGATATGTAGTGTAACGTAATCTGGAGCATTATAATGTGAGGTCAGTTCCATAGTGGTTGTATTATCATTATCACGTAATTTCTTCAGTCCATTGATAAATTAAATATTTACCGTCACTAACACCTGGTGCGGTCGATGAACTCTTGTTGCACTTCCTGTGATTCTACTTGTCGAATATGATTTATTATTTCTTTCAATATTTATAATCGATTTTATAATTTTAGCCAAAATATTCAAAGACATCCAAATCAATATATCTACACTAATACGATATTAGCATGATTAACTTTAGTAAGAAACGTAATCATATAAACAATAAATGCTTAAATTGATTTTGTTTTATTAAGATTAAGAGGTCGGTCGTGGCGCAGCGGCACAAAGTGTGACTGTAAACCTATTGGTTGTGGGTTCGATCCCCACTCGAGGAGATGAAATATTTACTTAAAGTTGAGTTCTGCCACTTAACACGCAATGCCTCCGAAATTCGGCAGAACGTGGGGAACGCAGTGTCTTTCACTACGTTCCCTCCGCCTACCCTGCAGTGTGCGGGAGACAGCGTGAAGCTGATTTATTATTAATTGTTTCCAATGCATAAATATTATTTCATATATTTTATAAATAAATAGTAAAGAAATTTATGCTGATACTCAAATTACTATTGATTTATAGGCAACATTGGTATCTTAAGGGTGGCATAAAGAAGAACGCAGTATATTTAGTTAAAAATTGGGGTGACAAAATTGCTTACAATTAGTTGAAAAGAATTTGGGCAAGATATTCAAAATATTTAAAAATCGCTACCTGCTTCTGATCCTCAATTCATTAAAGAACATTAATGAAGTTTATTGCGATTTGGCTTAAAATTTATGATACAGCGGCATCTGATAAACGGAGAAGAAATAAATTTATCAATGTCAGTAGTGAAAATTTTCTATTTTGATGATAGGCCAGCAGTTTTTTGAAAACCTTTTATTATGTAAAGTAACCATGATGTATTTTGAGAAGTCATTCGTGTGTTTTTATTTAAAGCAGTGCACGAATTTAGGTCACAACCCATTGACGGTTGTATCGTTTCAAGGACAGTTTCAAGATGTACTTTTTTTTTTACTGTTTTTTTTGTTTACATACACTTGTAAAATGTAATTCTTGTAAAATGTTAAACTTGAGGCCAGTTGTGGCGCAGAAGCATAAGACTAAATAAGGGACAGGTTGTTGGTTCGATTCCCACTGCAAAAAAATAAATATTAAATATTTTCATTTCTGCATATTAATAAACCTAGAGTATATACTAGGTTCCCTCTGTCTATAATGCTATATGCGGGATACAGCGTGAAAATGAAAAAAATAATAATTTAAAAGCAGAACGCTGATGATAAGCATGAGTATTGAAATGTTTCCTTAATCAGTACTTAATGTGTCTAAAGTAAATTATTGTAGTAACCTTTACAATAATTATATATAACTATTTAACAAGCAAGTATTTCCTCATCTTAACATTTTCTATTTAATTTTATTACAAATAAGTAGATCAAAAACAAGACCGAATTGATTACACATTTTTTTTTTTCATAAACCAATGGTTTCTTCGCAGGCGGCAGCTGTCGCGCGTCCGACGCGTGCGCAACGCACGAATTGAGCCGAGTGCGCACGAGCGACGAAACGCAAGCAGTTAAGCTTTATGGAAATTATGAAGTTTTCAGAATTATCTACAATATTTTTATATTATGGATGCAATGATTAATTATATTTTATGTTGTACTGTCAATAAAATATTAATTAAGCTGTATAAATACCTTTTAGTTTCTGTTTTTGTGGATTTAGAGTTTCTACGACAGTATCTTTCATAGAAGTTCCTAGTTCTGCATTATCAATATTGCATTTTTCAATTCTTTATTTTTTATGTATATTCCTTTTAAACTTGTCTTAGAAACAAGACTCTCAATTATTTCCACCCGGAGTTACATTATTATATACGAAAAAATGACAACCAACCAGTTTTAAGCTTACTCAAATAATTACTCGTCGTCAATTGTTCATTTTAATCAACTATCAATCAAAAAACATGTTATTTTCTGTAGATGAACAAGACAAAAAACTTGCTAAATACCAGACCGATGCTACATATAGTATAGCGCCAAACAATTAATATATGATCGACGAAATTACGCGAATATTTACAGGTGTGCGGGGCGCGTTTCCGTCGCATCTAGTCTGTCCCGTTTCTTAAAGAGCAACTAGTTCAAACAATTAATACACAGACGGAAATATCCACCCATAATGGCTCGGGCTCCCCTTCCATTATCAAAAATTACTATTGCAATTTGAATTCGCTGGGCGGGTTTGCGACGTGATCGCGGGACCCTCTTGTCTTTTCAAAATTAAATACAATATCGTGATGTTTATTGAAAGGAGAAATATTCCTTTTTAACGAAATGTAATCTGAGTTGAGGCACGTGTAGTCAAAGTGCCTTTTGTTATGTTATTTTGCAACTGAGTATTTGGTCGATACGTAATTATTCGCGAATCCATATAATTATAACAACGTAACACAACGCTGACTAGCAGCCTGTACTAGATCAAACTTCTCCTGATTATTTGGAAGTGTATATCAACTAATCAATCAAAAAATCAAATAATCAACTTTTATATCATCGTAGCATTATTGGTGTTTATCTACGATCTCAATGGTCGTGGATTTGATTTTGCAGAAATATTTTATCACGAAAATATTTTGCTTGCTAAGTTAGGGAGCATCGAATCTAGTCTGGGTGATGGATGTGTAAGGATAACTTTAAAATTTTTAAAATAGTATGCCTAAGAAAGAATATAGTTTTATCTTATTAAGGATTCCTAATAATGCTTAGAATTATTACACATACAGAACTAAGTTATATGTAATTATTAATTGCATATCGCTTAGTTCTGGTAGTAAGAATCGCTTTCTAGATTAATCCAACTTGGATCGATGTGGATATAATCTTCTAAAAATTTTTTTTAATAAAACCAAATTTTAAGAAATCATTAATCCATAAATCTTTAAATTATTTATAAGAACTGGTACAGCAATCATTCACTATGTCTTTAAATATATTTTGAATCACATGATTAATTCGATAGTAAATATAGATCAGAAATTTCAACCGGAAATTAAAAGCGAAAGCCTTGAAGCTTGCGACGATTGACAAGTAAACTTTAAGTACATACCTACCCATGTCCAAAGGGCCGATAAGCAATTTATCACAACCGTGTACCATGAGCTTAATTACAATTAAAGTTCCAATTCGTATGAGTAAATAATTTTTAATTATTTATTAATCTGTTTTGCTTCAGCTTCTCGCCATATCCCGCATGTAGCAAGGTAGGGTTAATGCGGGACATATCGTAGTAGTAGCTACCTACTAGAGAGAGCCTAGTCTTAAGACAATCTGTTCCAAAACATTGTGAGTTAAGTGGCAGGACTCAATGTCGAGCTTTTCTTTCCTCGAATGGGAATCGAATCCACAACCTTAGCTGGTTACTTATCTGAAGAGAATGCCGCTATTAGTGTAGATGAAGAGAGAAAAAGAAAACTATTTATTTATCATACAAACATATATATTTATTTTATAACAGAATAAAACTTGCCAAATGTAAGTCGGACTTGCTCATTTTTTAGATTTTTGTGTGCAAGCAAGATTCAGAAACGTATCTCTGAACCTGCTGGAAGTCCAACTATTTTTTTGTTTTATATCTATTAGTACTGGAAACTATCTAGGCTCTAATTTTTTTAAAAAACTGGTGCACTTGATAGAAAACTATAGAGTTCCATTTAAAACCTCAGTAGGACTGACTGTAAACACGACGTTTGTGGGTGAAATTTCGAGTTGGAGGAACCTACACATTAAATTATTAACATTCAACATAACCCGCTCCGATAATACAAACCGTGGTGCTGAGTTCCACAGTTCAAAAGCATGGTCCTCAAATATTGAGTATAAATTTATTATGACTGCTTGTATATAAAATACCACTATTATATAAGATATTAGTCGTTATTCAATGGTATTATAATAATTATTATAAGCAATATGTGCTTTGTTATCATTTATAATCACTTTTTAATGTAAATTCGTCAAAACTATATAATAATATTATTTAATGTATTATTTTATGAAAAACATATATACTAATACAGAAATAGTATTTGTTATAGATATGAATAAAAAACAGGCATATGATATAAATTGTATATATTTATATACAGACAACCTCACGGTTGGTTGTTGAAGATTTCTTTAAGGATTTTTTATTAACAACTATAAAATCTTAAATTATTAGGAATCTGTCTTAGGGTGCTACAAGTATTTACAGACATATTTACATAGAAGTCTTTCTCTCAATATAATTATTTTGACCTTATTTTGTATATTATACAGAATGAAATCACCATATTCTTAGCAATCCAGATAATCCGTAAACAATAATGACTAGATAAACTATTAAAACTTAACTACAAATCTAACTTATTGGAAGCTAAGATAGGGCTTTATAAAGGCACAGTGTGTTATAAGTCTTAAAATATTAATAAATGCTTTTATGGAACATTAAACGAACGTTTCAGTCTTGTTACTGCTATTTCATCAAATCGAGGTACGAAATGTACGCAGAGTTCGGTCGCTCAGTCGCTCGGCGGAATGCATCGGTGGGATCGTTATAGTCCACCATTATCCCCTCTCATTAGAAATATACTGATTGCGCTTAATTAAAGGTTCTCCCAGAGTCCCGTGCGCTCCAATGTTCAAGTCCTTCTTGAAGCGAATACTTCTTTTTTTTTCTTCAGAATCAAAAAGCCGCTCAATGCCTTGTGATCACCATATGTCAAGATACCTGTTAAAAGAAAAAAATGAATTTAATAAAAAATTGACTTTTTATAACTATCTGAGTTGGTATAAATTTCGATAAACTCAATTTGAATATTTTATGCATAATTCCTATGAAAAAGTGACGGTAGCGGCCAGGTGTTTGTTTAGTGCTTAGCAAATATTGTAACACGTGTGCTTCTAAACGCCCTTCCATTTCCTCTAGAGATTTGGTCTTCCGGCATAATAAATTAATGGGCGGCGGAGTGAGCTTGATTTTTTTGCGAGATTCAATTTAAGTTTTTCAATGGCGCTACCAGGCTTGACTTTTGCAAAGATGGACCATATGGCAAAATGTGTCGATAGCTCTCACTGACCGGATGCCACATATTGATTTGAGATAAATAAACAAAAGTTGCGACCGAGGAGAAACCTGTTTCCACTTGTTACAAATCTGAGCGGTACACAAGGACCTGTTGTAATTAGAATACACTAGTTTTTATGTGCAATTTCTCACTGTATGCGGGGCGAACCACAAGATTGTTAGTAGTAATTGTTAGTTGGCTAGAGAAAAGTAACATGCGGGTCCAATAGGATCTATTAAATCTTATTTTATTTTCTTAGTAAAGA
>DWAN01002327.1:0-15422 GCA_018230445.1 Heliconius hewitsoni
CCTACCCTGCGGTGTGCGGGATACAGCGTGAAGCTGATTTTTTTTTTTTTTTTGATTATTATTAATTACATAAAGATTACAGATAGATCATCGACGCATAGTAAAACAATATCTAATTGTTAAAATTGTAGTTGTGGGTTCAATCCCATTTGAGGTATTAATAATATTGGAACCTGTTTTTTTTATCAGCCTGCTCTGCCACAACAAAAAAGAGAGAAAAGTATATTACAGTACAATACCACCGGTATTTATATAAAAATAGCACGTGCTAGCTATTTTCCACAGTCAAAGTTGAAAAAAATAATGTGTTAAAAATTGCATTTTATTATTTTTGCGTAATCTTAAAAAAATATATCATACAACTCACTATGGTCACTGGTTCAAATTTTTGACAAATTTTCATTTGACAAAGTTCATATTTATTATGTAATGGGCTATATTGGAGACATATCTAAAATACTTATAAAGGAAACATATAAAAAATTGAACGCAGCGAGATTTCAACCCACGCCTCTTTGGAGTTTTGGTATAAATTATTTGCATGTTTTTTTCATTTGTATTTTTCTTTCCTAAGTGTGGAATAACACTTTAAAAATGTAAAAAGATATATCTAAGTATTTCTTAATTCTCATAAAGTAAAATACAGCATAACAAAATTAGTGTAACTATATAAAATAAATACGGTGTTTTTACTTATTTAGAAAACGTATAAAAATTTGAACCAGGCGCTCTGACCACTGAGTCGATTTCTAAATAAGTTTTTTTTTTAAGTGTGGAATAATATTTTAGAAATGTTAAAAAAAACTGTGTTTTTTTGTAGAAATTGTCATAAAAAGAACATAGCGGGGTTAAGTTTGTGTAGTCTTCAAGGTACAATGAATATATAAATATTAATATTATTTTATTATCTTTCGTTTAAGGTAGAACAGAATAAATATAGAAATTGACATTATATTATGATAAATCATTAACTTTTCATAATCTAGTTAGACCATAGTATATTACTGTACATTTTAAAGGATTGGTTTCAGCGATAGCATTGTATTTATTTTCATTTCAGTTATACATTTATTACCTAGTTTATTTTATGAGGCCACCGTGGCGCAGGTGCACAGGGTTGTGGGCTCGTCTCCCACTTGTGGGAATAATATTTTATCGCTCTGATAACGAAATAAAGCGCGGCGTTGAGTTCCGACACTTAACACGCAATTTTCAAAAAATCTCAAAAATTCTGCGTAAAATAGGGAGTGTTAGTTTATGTTTTATATAATAAATCGAAATATAATTGCAAACAGTAACACAAAGGTACTTTTCTAGAAACCACAATTGTTTATTCTAATAGCACATGATAAGAATATTAATAAATATTATACCTATATAGTATATACCGATACGCATATGGTTTTTCTTTGACACACCACATAATATGTCTCCTTCACGCTGTTTTTCGCATATAGTGTGGTAGGATGATGGAACCTATGTAGTTAAACTCCGTTCCCCATGCACTGTTCAATGTTCAAGACCTCGCGTATTGAGTGGTAGAACTTAACGTCACTTTTTGTCTTGTTACCAGAGCGATGAAACGACAAATACGGTTTTTTTTTGCGTAAATCCCGATCCCGAGGGAATTCCGGGATAAAACGTAGCATATATGTTGTTTCATAATCCCTTCATTCTTTCAGTGTTGGTCTTATAAAAATCTGACAAAAATCATTGTCCATCCGCACAAACAAAAAGATAGACAAATAACAATTTTAAAACTGTTTGTTTGTATTTTGGTATCGTGTGTGTGTAAAATACGGTTATTTTGAAACCATAGTTTTAGGCTTCGCTTGTATTTATATGTATAGATATTACTCATAAAGGCCAGTCGTGGCGCAGGGGCACAGACGTGTCTATAGACACAACAGGTTGTGGATTCGATTCCCACGCGACGAAATGAAATATTTAATATTTTCATTTCTTCGCGCTGCTGTCGAGGCAAAGTGCGGCGTTGTGTTCCGCCACTCAATACACAATGCCTCCAGAAATCGATGGAAAGTGGTGAGTGAGAGTGTTTTAACACTAGGCTCCCTTCCTACAGTCAAATCAGTTACTTGTAGTAAGTTATGATTTTTTATTTCTGTTTCATATATCTCATACCACTATGTACATGCTAGATATTTGCTACGGTCTATTTAAGAAGAGAGCGTTCTTAATAACCAGCTCTTTAGCGGCCATATTCATATTTTATGGCAATTAATATTTATTATTTATAAATACTTTGAGGCTATCGAGGCACAGGGATACAAGCGTGTGACTGTGTTGTGGATTCGATCGCCACTCAGGGGAATGAAATATTATTTTTTTTTTTTTTCGTAAGTAAAACCAGTAAGCTGGTGGAGTATTTAGGGCCGCGCTTTGTCTAGTGGTTAAATGTTAATAATTTAAATGTGATCAGTTAGTTCCCTAAGTTGGGATCGAACCCACAATAATCGCGTTTAGGCTCTAAATAGTAATTGACAATCTGTACAATTTTTCTGACGTACAAATAATTACAATTCCCGTATAGGCAATGCCTCAAGAAATCTAAGGGAAATGAAATATCTTAACACTACGTACTTCCCAGGTTCCCTTTGCCTACTCTGATATACGCGGGATACAGTGTGAAACTTCAAAAAATTAATTTGAATTATACAACCCGTTACGGTCTTTTTTATAATAGAAAACATTACGGTCGTTTTAGTCCTGTTCATATTGCACATTAGTTTATATATCAAATTAATAGTAGGCAAAAATTTACTCAAGTGTATACTTTAAGCATGCAATAGTTAGTGAAACTGTATAACTTTCACTTTCCATTATATTAAAGTTATTACTTTGTTTTAGTTTTTTTTATGAAATATAAAAGAAAAAAATATTATATATATCCTTCGGTTTCCAGGAGGTGCGGGTACAAATCTCGCTACGTTCAAATTTTTATCCGTTTTCTAAATAAGTATTTCTCTTTTTTTTCTTTCCCAAGTGTGAATCTTTCCTCTTTATAATATTAGTAAAGATTAATAATGTTTTATATTTATACTTATAAATGCATTTTTAATTTTACAGGAATTCTAGTTTATTTTAATAAAATTGTATTATTTTTTAGTTACGTAGTGTTTTAAAGTTTAACTTACGCTATATCCTGCACAGAGGGAACCTAGTGATAAGACACACCGTATTCCATTTCCCGCTGCATTCTGGAGGTATTGAGTGTTGAGTGGAACTCAACGCTTTTAGCCTTACTCCCTGAGCGAAGAATGTTGTTGTTCAGTTGGGAATCGGACCCATAACCTGTCGCGGTTTCAAGTCACTTTATGCCCCTGCGCCAGACTGATCTCAATTGTTGAATGTTAAGACAAAAAAGCTAGAAAACACATAAGATGCGATTCGAGAATTCAATTTATATAATTTAATTATTTTACTAATCTAAATCGTTAATATCATTCGCTTTTTATAATTAGATTTGAATTTTCGCTCATAAATAAAAATGCTTAAGAAGCCGTACCTATGACTAGTTTTTATACATTTTTAACACAGAGCTATCGTGTTCATTAGTTCTTTATAATTATAAAAGTACTCCTATCTAGACGATGAAACATTGTTTACTATTTTTCAAGTAAAGTCGTTTAAGGTTTTCCGTCGCCAGAGAGTTCATTAAAGTCTGCACGAACTTAAATCACTTATAAGTCTTTATTTCAATAATAAAGACGTTCTTTTACAGATTTATTATATCGAACCTAACTTTGATAATAAAATAACTATGGTTGATTATGGTTATTAAAAAAACGCCGCGTCTTGTTACTATTTTAATAATATTGGTTCTGATCACGAATATCCATCTAATTTTTTTTTATAGAAAACTGTCGAGTACATAAATTAGCAATAAATACACTTTTATTATATGTTTTGTGAATTATAATTGTAAGATCGCAGAAAGAAATGCAGTATTTTGTGTTTTATATGATAATTGAAGTTTTTATACTTTTGATTATGATTTCAATATAAATATTATATTGTATAAAAACTCTACGACATTTCTTTGTATATTTTATTTCACACTGCTAGGTGTATAAATTATAAGCTATTTCTAGCTACGTCACCCACTCTATTATACCGTAGTGTATGACGCTCCGTTGTCTCTGGCTATCTCTAGCGGGATATACAACGGAGCACCGCGTGAAGTTAAAAAAAAAAGTAAATAATCATAAAAAAAAAATTTTTAGAGTATCGTACCCAAACGGTAAAGCGGGACCCCTATTACTAAAACTTCATGACAGTTAGACATTTGAATGCTTTACTGGTGATTTATTTCTGTTGCCGCTATAACATGAAATATTAAAAAACAGAATAAAGTAAATATTTAAATGTTCCATATAAAAAATGTAATTTAAATCAGCTTCACGCTGTATGCCGCACAGAGCGGGGTAGGCAGAGGGAACCTAGAGTTGAGACACTTCGTTCCCCACTGTCTGCCGAATTCTGGAAGCATTGGGCGTTGTGTGGCAGAACTCAACGCCGCGCTTAGCCTCGACACCAGCAGCTGATTGATTAGTGATAAGGACACCATATAGCACCGGCTGGTAAAAACATAAAAATCTATGTTGTATCTTACATTGTTTATCAACTTCACGCTGTATCCCGCACTTAAAAGGGTAGGCAGCGGGAACCTAGTGCTAAGACATTCCGTTCCTTATTTTGCGCCGAATTCTGGAGGCATTGCGTCTTCAGTGGTCGAACTCAACTCCGCCCTTTGCCTCGACACCAGAGCGAAGAAGTGGAAACATAAATTTTAAATAAATATTTCATTTCCTCGAGTGGGAATTGAACCCACAACCATTCGGTTTACAGTCAGACTTTGTGCCCCTGCGCCACGACCTCAAGGAGTATTACATTATTTATGGTGTACGATAATGCGTATTTTATATTACTTCACTATTTAAAATCAAAAACTGTATGCGAACTTATTTATATTCGTAACTGCGGGTTTTCAATCCACTGTCTCTTAATAACACAGTGTCTTAACATTAGATTTGCTTTGTTGTAGCTACTAGTCTACATATATACAATAGGTATTTATAAATTGCTCTGAAGTCTGAGATCGAGTCGAGATTGAGAAACCAATTCCATTCATAGATAAGTAATATATTAATGAAAACGGCATCTCAAGAGCCATCTCAGACTTGAGAGCGTTTTATAAATACGGAACTTAACCACGCGATGCCAGCTACAAGAATAATACACAAATGAACGAATCGTTTTGAAGTTGATTGCATACTATTTACACGAAACAAACAAATATTGTGTTGCATTTTAAACCGAAAATATCCCGGGAACGGACGAATCGCACCAGAGCACGAGAACTGACAACTAACGAATAATGATAATTGAGATGACAATTAAACTAGTTGGGCTTTATAACTGCAATCTGCGAGTTCACTTTGTTGTATGTAATTGAATTCTCATATTAATTTTAATTTAAAATTTATTTGAACCGTCGTGGAGCAGCGGCTCAGCGTCTTACTGTATATATGATGGTTGAATGGGTTTGGGGGTTTGATTCCCACTCGGGATAATACATTTTTTTACTCAACCGCAATGTCTAACAAATTGAGTGATGGAACACGGAGTGTCTTAATACTTTGTTCACTACCGTGAAGCTAAAATGTGTTTATATTTTTTTATCATATAATTTTTTGTGAATGAAACCCATAAATTAAAATATAAAAATATCCTTGGATTATATGACTATCCGTAATATATTTTTAATTAATTAACACCTTCTTGTTATTTTAAATGTTTAAATCTTAATATATCAAGAAAATAAAGATAATTTTATATATTCATGCGATTGTAGACGCGACAAGTTTTGGGTTTGATTCCCAGTCGAGGAAAATTAAATATTTAATATTTTCATTTCCTCACTCTGGTAAAACCTTGAAGCTGAAAAAAACCTTATATAAATACAAATATAAACAAGTATTTAACTGGAATTCTTCTACCTTTGTTCATATCTCTAAATAAGTGGAAAATGGAAAACCCAATGAATTGTCACACATAATATGAGGCATAAAAAAAATAAAAGCCATTGTAGCTGTAATATCAATATAGTAAATTATATTTTTACAAAATTTACACGGTGTATCCCTAATATAGCAGGATAGGCAAAGGGACTTGTATTAAGACAATCTTCTCCTCTTTTCATTCCACTTTAGAGATATTGAGTTGAACGCCGACGTCGACTCAAAGCCGCGTTTTTTATCGTTATCAGAACGAAGAAAAGGAAAATAATTAACTTCCCCGAGTGGGCATGGAACTAACGACCGTCGTCATTACAGTTACATAGCCCTACCACTGCGCCACTATAACCTTAGGCTAAATTAAAACGCAATAAATTAAATATTACCATAAAATAATATTTTCATTACATTATAATTACTTCGTTGATGAAGAGCTGTAGGTACTCAAATAGAAAACCCCGCGTTGTAAAATACACAGCATCCCGAGGACGTCATCCATTCTGAGATGACGCGTGATTAGTGCGAGCGTCCTTCATTAGGGACCAGACGGCTTGATATTAAAAAATACATTTATATACATTTTATCGTTACAAAATTTTATTTTTTTACAGTTCTGTTTTGTTTCTGTTTCATGCATGTAGATTAATACTAATTTAAATTGCTTATGGTATTGCTTGCAGATCGGTAGTAGGTTCACGCTAGTATGTACATCTCATACATAGCTGAGTAGACAGAGGGAACCTGGGAAACTAGTGTTAAGACAGTCCGTTCCCATTAAGGCACTTCCGGTTTCCATTTTCTGTCGGATTCTGGAGGCATTGCGTATTGTATCGTATCGTAGTATACATACTCATATTTGTTCATCTGTTACTCAGCGAAACTAGTAAGTGTTACACTAGGTTTCCTCCGCCGCCGCCTCCACACGGCCTATTAGGTTCCTGGGCGATTCACATAATATGCAACATTATTATATGATGACTTAAATATGTATTTCTTAAAAAAAAATATTTACTGTTTTATAAAAATATTTTTTTATTATAGAAAATAGGTGTAGAGTAAAATAAAGTCTTACTAAAATTTTATTGCATTAAAAATACTAAAGAATATTCCCTTATTACAGTTAATGTCAATATAAATAAAAAAAGTTCATAATATTATAATTTACTAGCGTTAATAAAGAATGATTATTAGGTTAATTTAAATTACTATGATTTCTAAGGTAATATATTTAGTATAATAAAGGAAATAAAAAAGGAAGATGAAAAAATAAAGAAAGTTAAAATGTTATTTTTTCATTATATTAAAAGTTTTGTTCACCCGAGGTGACGTACTAAATGAAGACGTGACACTTGTATTTACTGCGAGCATTCTTTGTAATGTAGACGACGCTGTATAGTGTTCTATTTTCTTAACTATTTTATTATGTTTAATTTTATCTGTAATGTATTTTACAGATAGAGGCCAGCCGTGGCGCAGGGGCACAAAGTGTGACTGTAAAGCCGACTGGTTGTGGGTTTGATCCCTACTCGAGGAGATGAAGTATTTACTTAAATTTATATTTTGATTTCTTCGCTCTGGTGTCGAGACAAAGTGCGGCGTTAAGTTCTGCCATTTAACACACAATACCTGCAGAGTTAGGCAGAAAGTGGGGAACGGAGTTTCTTAGCACTAGTTTCTATAGCGTGAAGCTGGTAGTTTACAGATTAAATTAGATTTTGTGAGATATATTACTTATTAACGTGGGAAAGCGTATGAATAAAAACACATTGATAGTAGATTTGAATACGTTCGAGGACATTAATTATTTAATAAAGCAATTCGTGTTTTTTATTCTTCTTTTTGTTTTAAATCGAAATATTAGATTTCATATACATTACATAAATGTTCAGTGAGCAGTATAAAATGTGAACCAGATATAAATAACCTTCAAGTTAAAAAGAAATATCTACGTCGGTAAGCTTAAAACGCTACTAAATTTTGATTTTCATTTTTCTTCAAGAATAGACGAATTGGCTTAAACAAGAATCGAGTTTGTAAAGTTCATAAAATTCTTGAAAGGAAGAATAAAAGGATCTAATCAAAATTGCCATTTACTGTAGAATAAGATATAGTAAAGTTGGGATTATATATTTAATTTCAATATAGATTAGACGATGTTTGACAAAAGGTTTTGTATTCTATATTGTTATTTGATATTTTGAGTAAAACAAAAGAAAAGAATACTTATATATTATAACACATTTATACTTGATATCATAAGAAATGGCAGGCGGTTACTATTATTGAATATATATTGCTTATTTTATTTTGATAAATTATATTTTAATGCTAGAATGCTGTTACGCATATAGATGTGAAAAATATACGTTTGCTAGTAACTTAGTAGATTCGTAGAATCAGTTCATACCTCAGAAGCAGCTGGAAATTGATAAGGTTAAATTTATACAGTTAATTAGGCATTGCAGTCAATTTTACTAACTAAGAATGTTTTATTAAAGTCTTCAAAATAAATAGTTTACTTAAATGATGATAACGTGTGAGTGATAACGAAAAATTTTCATGAAAATAAAAGTTGTGTCACTTGTAGTGGTTCAAATATTTAAATTCTGACTGGAGAATTCGTGGTTGGAGAACATAAGAAAGAATACATACAGTAGAGTTTCTATTTCATTTTGTTTCCACAAAAAGTGCCTTAAACTGTTATTAACACATTGAAGTATTCTCATAAATATAATAGTTGTGTGACAGTGGTTCAAATATTTAAATTTTTTGTAAAAATATTAAATGTAAAAGTGGGGATGTAGAGCATAGTACATACATAATAAAGAATCCCGAAAGTAGAGTTTCAGTTTCATTTGTTTCCACAAAAAGTACCTTAAACGGTAACTAATACATTTTATATGTTTGAAAAATCCGCGAGGACCATTCAATGTGACTGGGTAGTTGAAAGCAAGTAATATCCATACATCGCTGTACAATGCCCCTAATACCCCTAATGGCTGATCGATGCCAGGCGTGCGGTTCTACGGTCGGACGATGAAGCCAATGTAGAACATAGAATTCAATATACACTATTCAACATTGAATTTATATATATATGTATGTTTAATACCAATATCAAGTATAGCGTACTAGTATTTTTTTTGAGTATAGCAAGGTAGGTACTCTACCTATCTTGCGGTAAGATGTCTGTTAAGTGGTAACTCAACGCCGCGCTTTGCCCCGACACCAGAGCGAAGAAATGGAAATATAAATTTAAGTAAATATTTCATGTCCTCGAGTGGGGATCGAACCCACAACGACGACGATATGTGTGGAGCGGTGGAACTCGATACTATGTTTTGCCTACAATTCATTTTAAAGTGGGATCGAATCCAGAGCCATTGCTATTACAGTCAGACCTTATACCACAACGACGACTTTTAATAATATAATAAATTATAATAGGAATAGGAGGCGAGGAAATGAAATATTTATTTAACTTATTTCCAGGCAAAAGTGCGGTGTTGAGTTCCGCCACTCAACACAAAATGCCTTCAAAATTTGGCGGAAAGTCGGGAACCGAGCGCCCCTCTGGTTGCCTCTGCCTACCCTGCTTCGTGCGGGGTACAGAGTGAATCTAATTTGATATATTTTGATTATTAATATAATAATTTTAAAACTATAAACACCCATTGCACCCATATTGTAGCCTAAAAATGACTAACATAGCATAATTTACAAGATAATTCGCAAACCATTAGGCCCGTCCGGCTATCGTGAC
Source organism: Heliconius hewitsoni (assembly GCA_018230445.1). NCBI lineage: Eukaryota > Metazoa > Arthropoda > Insecta > Lepidoptera > Nymphalidae > Heliconius > Heliconius hewitsoni. The sequence continues at coordinate 9,802 of DWAN01002327.1, forward strand.
TTATATGGCACCTGGGAGGAGGGTCGCCGTGATAGAGTTGTAGACAGCAAAGGGTTTAAAGGAAGATATATTAGAGATGAACGAAGGAAATTATTCGTTTGACTTTATAATCGTATATTTATTATTTTGCTTGAGGTTAAGCTTTTTGTGAGATTTGAGTTGTTTTTAACATTTTTAAAGAAATAATCCCGTATTTGAGTTGTTTTTAACATTTTTAAAGAAATAATCCCGGCAACGTATAAACGTTGAATGTCTGGCTTAGTGGTCAGAGCGCCTGGTCGGTTTCCAAGAGGCGCAGGTTCGAGTCCCGCTACGTTAACATTTTTATACGTTTTCTAAATAAGTATTTGAGTTGTTTTTTTATGACGAGAGGGTTAAATATTGTAAGATTGCAGGTGAAACTCTTTATTTAGCCTCACACATAGCTGGATAGGCAGAGGGATTCTGGCTAGTCTCCTGGATTCTGGAGGCATTGCGAGTTGATATATTTTAAACAGTAAAATTATACTTTTTGAAGACAGAAGGATAAGAAATATTTCCACAAAAAAAACATTTAATTTAGTAGCAATCTATCTTAATCTTAAGTGATCTATATTTTATTATTAAATACACGGAATAACTATTCACTATGAACAGATGTTGAACGTCTTAAATTTTAATTAATTGTGAAAAAAATATTTAAATTGATTTCTTTCGCTTAAAATATGATTAAAAGTTGGTTTAAAAGAGCTTCAACTTAGTCTTTTTCAACTAAGATTGATTATTTTTCTTTGATTCCCAAAGGCGTGCTGGGCCGAATTGCCTTGTTCGTCCGCCGTCCCTCTCTGGGGACGTGAAAAGAAATTTTGTAGCCCAAGTTAGCTCTCTTATTGTTTTTGTATAGTTGACAGCCGTATTTTGGCTTTCTGGAATTTGAGTGGATTGCCTTATAATATACTTTGATATTAGATTTATTGTTATTATAAGGAATTCTTTATAATAAAGTACCTACATATTATATTACCATTGACAATGAATAAATGTATAAAGTTAATAGTTAATATGTTTAAATTTTACATGTGAGAGATATTTAAATTAATAATTTCAATAAAAATATTAATTTTAAAGAATTGCTTATCGGTTTTAAAATATTTACTTTAAAATAAAATAAAATACAAACTTTCAGATATACTATTCTTTTTACTTGTTCTGTTTTTGTCACAATCTAACTCTATATAAAATTGACAAGCTATGACATTACAATATAAGACTAAATCTATCAAAACAAACAGAAGATTTATTTACTTTAAAATATATTAGAAATATAACTTTCTATACTTTATAAAGCAGTTGTTTAATAAATAATAATTCTATTCAGAAGAGGCGACTCAAACGGTCGCCGGGAACGATTCTGCACCGGAAAGTTCAGATAAAGACACAAAGCTGCCGCACAACGAGGCCAACATGATAGTTGGTGAGTCATTGTATTGTATATTTTAATATATCTACATCTTTTTTTTAACATAGAGTTTGGAGCTCCGTTCTCTCTGAATACCCCGCTAGAGATATATTTCTAAGTCTATGTATATATATATATATATATATATATATATATATATATATATGTGTGTGTGTATATATATATATATATATAAGTATCTTTTTTTAGCTTTATACTGTATCCCGCATAGAGCAGGGCAGGCAGAGAATACCTAGTGTTAGAACACTCCATTCCGCATATAAGACAAAGTTTCGGGATATTACGTGTTGGGTCGCGGGACGCATCGCCGCGCTTTTCCTTGTTACCAGAGCAAAGAAAAGATTATAAATAGTCTTTCTGCATACATGCTCAAAATGCCCAATATGCTCGTACAATCTAATAGAAAAAAATCTTACGCAACTTTACGCTGTATCCCGCACTCAGCAGGATAGGCAAAGGGAACCTAGTGTTAAAACACACATTCCCCACATTCTGCCGAATTCTGGAGGCATTGAGTGTTGAGGGGCAGAACTCAACGCCACGCTTAGCCTCGACACCAGAGCGAAGAAATGGAAATATAAATTTAAGTAAATATTTCGTCTCCTCGAGTGGGGACCGAACCCACAACTAGTAGGTTTTACAGCCACACTTCGTGCCGTGCTACGACGGGCCCCACAATCTAATAGTATTATGAAAAATTAGGTAACTAAAAGTTAATGTACATAGTATTTTCTTAAATACAATTATTGAGCAGTCGAGGCGACGTGACTAAAAATATAGTAGTAATAATTCCTGAAAAATGATATCTAAATCTTGAAGTAAAAATATAACATTAAAACGTGTCTACGTGTAAATATATGAATGAAACCTTTTCCTTTTTTTTAGTCTCACGCTGCATTATCGCACACAACAAGATAAGCAGAGGGAACCTAGTGCTAAATCACTCCGTTCTTCATTCTCCGTTGAAATTGGGAGACATGCGTGTAAAGTGGTAGAACTCAATGCCTTGTTTCGACATCAGAGAGAAGAAATGAAAATATTGATGAACTCCTCAATTGAACCCACAACCTGTCGCGTTCATAGTCACACACTTGCGCCCGTGCACCTCGGCCGGTGTTGGTACTTAAAGCCATATCCTCTCACAGCTATAGCCGAATTTATATCGAAATATAGTATCTTTACAAAAGATCCATTCCAATTATCCAATGCCAGTAATTTCAGCAAAATATAAAGATAACAGTAATAATATAACACGCTATTGTGCTTATAATTGAAAATTTAGTTTCAGAACTGAAATCTTTAACTATATCACGAACAATTTAACAATCCGTTAGATTCTAGATGAAAGGCGAGAGGTATTTATGCAAATTACGGAGTGGAAACGAGTTGGAATCCTCAAGAGTCGGATTGGGAATTTTAGCTAACTTAGAAAATTAAAACTTCAAAGGCTCCACTTGTAATCGTTGTAAACTTTGTATATAAAAAAAATATTTATGAAAGTGCTGCCAGGTGTAAATATTAATCATAATATTGGGCTGTGGTTGTTAAACTTTCTATGTTTTTTGTTTGTTATAAAATTGTTCAAAACTGCTGAGCCCGTCGTGGTCCCTCTGACAGCAAAATCGATGGTTGTAGGTTCGATGTCTAATCAGACGAATAATTTTCTTTTCATTGTCTCGCTCTTAAATAAGTTTTGAGTGGCGCTACACCACATGCTATGATTTGAAATTTAGTGAACGGAGAGTATAAACACTAGTTTTCCTCTGTCTATAATGTTACATGTTTTAATATTTTAAATATAGTAAAATTTCAACGTAAGCCTATTGGTTAACAGTTCAAAACGCTCGATTAAGTTATAGATTCACATCCGGTCACAGCGAAACTTTAATATGGTTGTTACAATCCCAATCCTTCCCTAATTAAAGAATGTTACAAAAACGATCAATTGATGAGCGAGGATGCCAGTTATTTACTTTGGCATTCATCACTTGAACTATACTGTTATTTTCTAATAAAATAAGCAAAAGAACAATAATATGAATATCATACTTATATAGAACTACCAGGTCAGTTTCCAGGAGGTGCGGGTTCGAGTCCCGCTACGTTCATATTTTTATACGTTTTCTAAATAAGTATTTTCCTTCCTAAGTGTGGAATAACACTATAAAAATGTTAAGATTATGAATATCTTTACTTAGCTTCACATAGCAGGGTAGGCAGAGGGGTCCTGGGAAATTGTTAAGGGTTGTGATTCTTGAGGCATTGCGTGTTGAGTGCCGAAACTCCACGGCACGCTTTTCTCGTAATCAGAGCAAGAAAAATAAAAATATTAAATATTTTTATTTTCCTATTTATTAAGTGGGAATCGAATCCACCACGTGTCGCGTATACAGTCGCACACTTATACATCTGCGCCACGACTGTCCTGAATCAAATAAGTTTGTAATAAAAACACCAAACGAACAACGTTATGAATATCGCGTTATATTATTTATTTGTTAAATGAATTACAAAAAAATATTAAAAGTAAATTACTGAACAATTAAAACACTAAGAGCTTTTGGTAAAGTTTCTAATCTTAAATTTTGGACATGTTGTTTTACATTAAATAAATTAAAAAATCAGCTTCACTATATATTCTATGTACACTTAGGTGCGTAGAGTCACGACACTCTAAGATCGATTCAATTTTGCATAATTTGCGTGATGAGTGGCGGAACTCAACGCCGCTTAAATAAATAAGGCTTAATAATAATTAAATACTCTTTATAATGTTTTACATCTCAATCTATCTATACAAAGGATATTCTATAATTCGTCGCGTAGCTCATGTAATTGCAGTTGTACGACTCCTCCTGTATAATTTCCATACAAACTTTGGCAAGTCTTGGCTTATAATGTGACTAAAAGGGTGTAACGAACGAAACTTTGTGAATTGAATTATTGCAAAATGCGTTAAAATTTCTTGATTTATCTATAATTTATGCTATGGACCTCTTTAATCCGAATCTCGTAGATAGCGTGAAGCAGTATATAAGGTTGACGATGATGTTGATACAGCGTAAATGCGACGGTTGTGAGTTCGATTCCCGTAGAACTATATAAAAGCTAAAGCTATATAATATTTAAAATAATTTGAGCAACAAATATATACGAATATGTACGAATTAGTGTTTAAATAAACTACTAATGAAAGAACAAACGCAAGACTTATGCCTGTCGTAGCGCAGTGACACAAGAGTAATTGTAAACGCGACAGGATTCGATTTAGGATATAAAGGTTTTTTTTATTTTATCTAATTAAATTTATTTGCTTACAGACATAGTCATCCCGTCGCTACTAATAGCGGCGCTCTTTATTGGCAACGCATTCATCGTGCTCATCATATACAAGTACAGGAAACGGTAAGCTACTTTGTCTATCTATATCTTATATCTATACATTGTGTTACAGAAAGTATCCGATTAACCGCTAATATTGTGGGTTCATTTCCCATTTGGGGCAATACTTACATATATTTCTATAGCTTTGGACTTACACTCTATTCGCAATAGATTATTTAAATTTCTAGAGAGTGCACAATAGAGTCATGTTTCCCTAAATTACCAGTTTTACAGTGAAACTATAGGAAAACTAAGTTAAAAAATAAAATTCGTTTTGAGGAACGGCCAGACAGTAAGACAGAGAGGCAATAAGAAAGGCTAAAAACGTTTAAAGTTTTAGCTTCATATAGAATTAAGATATTTTCTGACGTAGATAAACATGCTAGTGCAGTTTTTTTAGTTGCAATAAGCAGAAAATAGTGAGGTACATGTAGTATGCCATTATTATGATGATATTTAAGTATATAAGCTATTCATTACCTCGTTCTAGTAACGAGGCGAAGCACGGCGTTGAGTTTCGCCATTCAACACTCAATGCCACTAGAAAACAACGGAAAGTGGGGAACGAAAATGTCTTAATCGGAACGGAGTGTCTTAACACTAGGTTCCCAGGTTCCCTCTACTTATCCGGCTAACCTCTAATAAAGTAAATAAGAGCCATTTCAAAATTCAAAGCAAAATTAACAACAAAATAGAAATATGCAAGTAAAATAGAAAATGTGGCTATTTAGCTTCCGCTGGATTTCTAAAACAATACGGAGTTAATGTATAATGAGGG
>DWAN01002328.1:0-15419 GCA_018230445.1 Heliconius hewitsoni
AATTTGGTTAAGTCTTCTTGTGTTTGCTGTGACAAATTATATATCATTAATTTTAATGTTATTACAATGTTAACTCAGCGTCGCTTCCTTTATCTACAATTCTGAGCAATGTTGATTTAATTAAATTTATTCGGATATTCGGTAACATTGAAATTTGAAATATAATATAATTTTTCTACTATTATTTATTGTATCGAAAATCGTTCAGAATAATTTACGAAAGGATCGAAAAACTAAATGTATAACTCAGTTAAAATACATAACATACTGTATAAACAATAAGGCTTTTATATAATTATATTCTGTCTAAACTGGCTTTAGTTAAAATGTATATTTACAAAGTTATCATTATCGGTGAGTTAAAATACTGGTATTAATTTCATTTGAAACTAAATATTGTTATGCACAATAAGTTAATTTTAAACACGGCAGCCGTTAGTCCTAACCACACTTTTGTAGCTAATTCTGTTGAGGAAGCGACAGAAAATACCGCAGTTCTGTAACAATGAACACGTATTTTAAATTTTACGTGCCTCTACTTGCCACAGACTGGCCTTTCAAATGCAGAATATAACAGATGAAAAATTTCTAGGAAACTTCATATCGACCATTGTAAGGAAACGTCGACTGGAACTGAGTTATTGGAAAATTGCGGTGTTAAATAAATTTTATTTTCCGCTGCATTCATTGTGTTCCAAGACAACATAGCTTGCGTACAAGATTTATGTATATGCACATAAATCTTGAGGCCAGTCATGGAGCAGGTGCACAAGCGTGTGACTGTAAACACGGCTGGTTGTGAGTTCGATTTCCATTCGAGGAAATTACATATTTCATATTTTGATTCGTTCTGATGTCGAGTCAACACGCAATGCCTCCAGAATACAGTGGAAACCACTTTCCCCCGAATTCTGAAGCCTTGGCTTGGACAATTCGTTCTCCACGGAACGAAGTGTCTTAACACTAGGCTCCCTCTGCCTATCCTGCTACAGCGTGCATGCGGGATACAGCGTGATGTAAAAATAACATATTTATATGTATATATTAATATAATAATGCGTCATAAGTACACCGAAAATGCTAACGAATGAAGAAGCTTAGAACAAAAACAATTTCTTATTTTGTTTTTTGCTCAAAGATGGCTTATGGGTTAACAAACTTTTTTCTATATAGACGGGATATACATATACGATGAATAAAATGTTTTGTCAATATTACTTCTACTACTTAACTACTCACCGATACAAAATATAATACAAATATAAAGGTGGTAGATAATTATGAGTTTACTTTTATATCTCCGCTCCATGAAGACGAAGTGCGTCGTTAGGCTTTGTCACTCAACATACAATGTCTCGTATTCGGGCAGAAACTGAAGAACGAAATTTCTTGGCACTATATTCTCTTTCTTCTCTGCTATGTGAAGAAGTGTAGAGGTGTTTTAGGGCTCGTACTCAAAGACTGAAATAAGTCTCCATAATAAAGATTCCGCTGTCGGTTTGTCTGCCCATCTATCACCAGGTTGTATGTCACAAATTATAATAGTTGACTGAGGATGTATTTCATTTGCCTTTATAACATCAAATATTAAAAAAAAAACAAATGATTAAGAGCCTCAAAAAAAACATTTCGTCAATGGGAGCCCAATTGAACATTTTTTTTATGTTATATGGTGCGGAACCACTAGTGCGCGAGTCCGAGTCGCACTTGGACGAGTTTTTTAATATTATTAACATAAGTTTCATTATACATATATGACATCAAACTTGCTATATATTCAAATAAAAAGTTAAAAACAACACGACACTAAGGAATGTCCGTCAACGATATCAGATTTCTGAGTTATCTAGATCTACTAATTAAATTCTTGAAGTATGTATTATAGAACAGTAAGTACCATGTGGCTTATTTAAGCTCCTGTTTTACTTGTAGCTCTTAATCATTATTGAATTAACGCAGTATGAGTAATAGTTTAAGGTTCGATATCAAGTCGAACAAATGAGTAATTTTCTCTCCATTCTTTGAGAAAAAACAGCGTAGCGTTGAACTCTGCCACTCAGTACAAAATGTCTCGAATGCAAGCGAAAAGCAGAGTTTGTGCAGTCACATACACTGCAGCTACGCCACGACGACCAAGTAGAGAAAGGAGTACCGAAAATAGTATTTGTTGTGCGTGATATTTTAACAACAGCCAAGTTAAAGCATAAATTCTCTAACAAAATAAGATGTATTAAATAAATAGAAACTTCACTTTATATGTAAAATCCATTCATTCAGTAGGTCAGACCTATACGAGAATAAATTATATTTTGTGTTTTATGTAGGTATATCTATCTATACGATCACTGAAATTGCTGTAACTAAATTCCCAAAAAAATTTTTTTTCATCTTTATGCAGTATCTTGCATATAGCAGATTAGGCAGAAGTAACCTCTCTTTTCTCTGCCTCTTAACTATTCACTACTTACTTAAGACACTAAAAAAAATAAAAAAAATAATGCATTTCCCCGAGTGGGAATCGAATCCATAACTGTCGCGTTACAGTCCCACGGTTGTGCCCCTCAGCCATCATGGTCTCATATTATTTTATAACTTTTAAATAAAAGATTAGTATCTTTTAAATAATATGGAAAGCAGCCTCCACGCACTAAAGATGAAATAGAACTGAATCTTATGAATACATTAATAATATACCCATAAATATACATACCTAAAATATTTTCAAAAAAATCAAATTAAATTTATCTACTTAGACTTTTAACATAAAGTGGCATATTTTTGAATTTATATTTTAGAATTCATTTAATAATTTTTAAATTATGGCAGAATTCAATAAAAATCTGCTATTTATGTTAAAAACGTTAAACCAGTTATCTATATATTAAAACTAGCCTCTAAACGTATAGAATAAATTTTCAATGTATTAATATTTAATATACATGATTTATCTGATGAGTAAATTGAATTTAATGTGAAAATTATTAAGATAACCTTATAACCATTCAGTCCGATCGCAGCTGCATTTTTAAATTGAATCGATTGAATCTGGGTATGAATTAAAAACCTCAATTGGAATGCCTCGACACTATTCACGTTTCAAAACATACCTATTCGTATTAATTGAACTTCACACGTTACTGCCAATCGGGTGAGTTTATGAGGTTTAGGATATGTGCACACAAAATCAAAATTTCTTCATCAAAAATTGTATTTATTTACACTAAATCCTGTATGTGCCAGGATACCCTGGAACCTGGAACCAGGAACCTGGTATTAAGACTCTACGCTCCCCATTTTTCACCGAATTCTGGATTGCGTGTTGAAAGGCGGAACTCAACGCCACGTATAACGTCGACACAAGAGGCAAAACATAAAAATATTGAATATTTAATTACCTCGAGTGGAAACGAAACATTTCCTGAACATTTAATTTGCGTCTCACATCTAAAGTAAATTAGTATTAATTTTTTTCACTTCTTTCAATAGTATTAGTACCATAATATGCAACAAACCTAAAGCTCAAAAAGCTGCACGTGTGGACGGTACTCAAGCACGTGCTGAAAAAAACATCGCTAATATTAGAACGTATGGCGCAATTTCGACTCTGCGCTTATACGCGGAAGATTTGTCGGTTCCGGTTTCACGGTGGCCTTTTGAAACGAGAAAAGTCAAAGTGGCTGGATTTGAATGAGGAGAAGTGCTTAATGATAGCCTGATCTACGTGGTGGGTCGGGAAATGATGTATTTTTTTATCATTATAAAAAGTAGATATATATAATCCTCCTTCGCAAGTTTAATGTTAATATAATGTCAATATAATAATGTTACATAGTTAGTTACTTAGAATTTACTTACTTTGGCCACCACTTCGAAATCTTATTACTATAATAACCACGTTTTGTTAAATGATATACGGTTAATACCGTATATAACGAAGCAAAAAGTTAAAATCTAATCGCATTTAGAGCTCATGAATTATTTCTTACTAATGTTTTTTAGTTAGTCAAGGAGGGCCGCATTTGTGCTTAATTTACTTTAACATCAACATTAAACATTTGGATTGTTTTAGAAACTTTTCCTTAATGTCCTTAAAACTGCGTAGATATTACATATATAGTGTATACGAGTTTATTATGAATTAGCCGCATATAGTAGAATAGTCTAAGGGAACCTACTCTTAAAACACTTCGTTCCCTACTTTCCCACGAATTTTTAAGGCATTGCGTGTTGAGTGGCGGAACTCAAAGCCGCGCTTTGTCTCGGCTCCAGAGCGAAGAAATGAACCTATTAAATATAACATTTTCTCGAGTACCAATCGAACTTACAACCTATCGTTTTCATAATCACGCTTGAGCTTCAAATATACTTACTATAAAAAAAAGAAAGTATTTCACAATTTAATGATTGGCTTGTAATAATTTTAAACAAATAGCAACAATAAAGCGAAATCGTTATTTAATGTAGAGGTGTTAATTAATATTTCCGCGTGTTGAATCCAATAACATGTTGAATGAGCCTACTAATATAAATATGATATATAAGTGCATGTACATGTATATGTTTGTGGGATGATTGCAAATTGCTTTGATTAGAATAATATATATTAGCTAATATATATAATATTAAATAAAACAGCGGTTAACTACGAGTCGGACTCTCCCACCGAGGCTTCCGTACCAATTTTAGGTTTGTAGGTCATCGGGAAGAACAACTTATAAAAGTTAATTTTACTATTAACTTTATGCATTTATTTTGTATGAAATAAGCTAAAATATGTTTTAAATTATTTTTTTCTTTCACAACAAGCTTTCACTTTACGCTTATTTTTCTTTATTTGTTTGTAAATTTTCACTTAGTGCCAAACAAACCTGTAAGTCCACGGGGAGTAAAATCGATACATAAATACTTTCGTATCTTTAGATTGCATGGACTTAGAATCCTATTTTTTCGGGGTTTTAGGGGTCATAGATCTAAATATAAAAATAAATAAGATCAGCTTCACGATGTATCACGCTGCACACAGCAGGGTAGGCAGCGGAAATCTAGTGTTAAGACACTCTTCAGGTTCTCCACTTTCCGCCGAGTTCTGGAGCCATTGCGTGTTGAGTGGTTCACGTGGTCAACACTGCGCTTTGCCTCGAAGAGCCATAAAATAAAAATATAAATGTAAATAAATATTACATTTCCTCAAGTGGGATCGAACCGACAACAAGTCGATTTTGCAGTCACATTTTGTGCCCCTGCGCTACAACTGGCCTCTAGGCTTAGATCTAAATATTAGGTATTAAATTCACCTCCTCATCTCGAGATAAATGGTCTTGATAGACGGATAAAAAAGTGATTCTATAAGGGTTCCATTTTTACCTTTTGAGGCACTGAACTCTAAAAATGTGATTATTTGTTATTACACTTAAATTCACAGAAAAATACTTTATAAAATCACAATATAAATATTTTCTGTATGAAAAGGTTTGATGAAAATATTATATATGTAAATTGGTTATATGGGAAGTTTTGTATTAATAAAATGACATTATTTAAATATTAAACTTGTTTATGTTTTAACATTATGAATTATGAGTTATAGATATTGCGATTTCGAAATACCACCCATCCATCATTTTTCCAGTAAAAGTATTTTTAATAGTTTTTTTTATTATTAAATTGATATTTCCATTTCTTCGCTCTGGTGTCGAGGCAAAGCGCGGCGTTGAGTTCTGCCACTCAACACGCAATGCTTCCAGAATTCGGCAAAAAGTGGGGAGTGTCTAAACACTAGGTTCTCTCTGCCTACCGTGCTGTGTGTCTTTTGTACACTACATATAATCAACAACCTGGAAACTTAATAAAAACTTATTGAGTCTAATAACATAAACAAAACTTCACTACTAAAAAAACATAAATATTTTGACAACAAAATACGCTACAAAGAGCTTTCAAGGAAAACTTACGATATATTATTTTGTGGTAGTATATTTTTGTGCCATATTATAATATAATATACTATAAAAACAGCCTGGAGTTGGATAGACCTCGTATATCTTTATCCGCAGCTGCAGCGCGAACAGGTAACAGGTATTACCATAGTAACGTATCGGCTGTCCCCAGTTATTACCAGATTAATTGAAATATACGACGCCATAGCATACAATTAACAGCAAACATTTCAACAATTACCCGCGATTCAATTAGTTCGAATGTTTTATTTTTAGTATGGAGTTGACTTTTGCATATGAAATGGTCAGTTCGATTTTGTTATTCGGATAGATATGATATTATAGTGATCTAAATTTAAATCTACGTAAATTCCGGTTAAAATATTTTAAAATATAAGCATTTAAAAAAAAAATTCATGAAAATAATAATACTAGGTACAAAAGTTATAGTTTTTTATTTTTTTTAACTTCACGTTGTACCCCGCACACAGCAGGGTAGACAGAGGGAAAGTGGGAACCTAGTATTAAGAAATTCCGTTCTCCTAAGAACACTTCCATTCTCCTCTTTCGGACGAATCTAGAGGCTTTACATGATATATGATGGAAGTGATTGAAATCCCCGCCGCCGCGTTTTACTTCATTACTAGAACGAGAACATTAATTGAAAAACTTCTATAACATTCTATATTTAATTTCCTCAAGTAAAAATCGAACCCCACCCTTTCGCGCTTACACTCACACCCTGTGCCATGACTGGCCTCATTTAATTGAACTGATTTTATATTATTTATAATAGTTTCTATAGGTATGGAACCTATAAAACAGATCCAACAAATGTGAATGTGTCGACATCATATAAACCTGTAATCAGTAATCGGCGCTAAGTAATCACTTTATTGTAAACGCGACAAAATGACAGCATAAATGAGATATATTTAACATCGAGTAACGGCTTTTACTAAAATTTTTATTATGAATGATGGGACGAGAGTTTTAAATATTTGCTGTTTACTTAAAGTATTATATACTCTAATGAGTTAATACTCAACAGTTTTTTATATTATATAAAATATGTTATTTTTCATCAGTATATATTTGTTTTTGCACATGCTACTTAAATATTCTTTTAATATAATAGTGACGTAGTTTAGACAAGACTGTACTTGAGATTAATACAACAGAATTTTATAATTGAAATTAATTCTAAAAAACGCAATTCTGGGTTTGATTCTCTCTCTAGGTGAAGGGAACTATTTAATATTCATTATCATTTCTTCGCTCTGGTGACGAGACAAAACGAATTCGATGGAAAGTGGAGAACGGAATAGCTTAACGGGAACGGAGTGTCTTAACACTAGGTTCTCAGGTTCCTTCTGCCTACTCAGATATGTTAGGAATTCAACTTGAAACCAAAAAAAAAAAGAATAAATTAATAAAATTTTATTCGGTGTACGTAGATCTTGCATATGTCCCAGAAATCACGTAGGCAACAGTTTATCACTTTAGAAATAGTTTGTACAATCTTCATATCTACATATTGAACTAGTACTTATACTATACACACAATTATTAGCGAAAACAACGGCTTATTCACATCTGTATTTACAAATAGATACGACCCAAACTCAAACTTACGTACAATTTACATAAAATTTTAGTATGCAGCAAGTAGGTACCTAACTATACGTTATTAGAATTACTCTAGTGTTAATCGACTGACGAAAATGTATATTAAACTGCATTGAACTGGAAGCATCTTTGATATGCTCTCCAATAATAATTCTAAAGTCTAGTTCGAGTAATGATGAGGAATGATTAGTAACTCTTAAAGATTATTCAAACCTTGATGCTGGGACATGCCCAATGAACGTGTTTATATTTGAAATATTTTAATATCTTTACACACAAGGATGTGACTTTAACGACAGTTGTGGGTTCGATCCTCACTCGGAGTATGAATTATAATTATAAAAATTATAAGATCCGACTTTGAGTTCCGCCACTTAACGGGCAATCTCTCGAAAATTTGGACTGAAAGTGAAGTACGAAGTGTCTTAACTATATGCGGGATACAGCGTGAAGCAGATTTTATTTATTTTCTTTATTTGTTTTATCAAAATTGATAATAATGATCAACATTGACAAAAACGATGACTGCCCATTGGCCATGAAAGAATTTCGGTATCAATGGGATTTATAGATTTTATTTTATTTATTTCATTCATAAATGCCAAGATCAAAATGTAAAAACATATCATAATTTATAAAGTTTATTACAAATTCATTGTGTCCGATTTAAAAACTCATCTCTCAAATAGTAGCCGCTACAAATATTTTTGAAGATCATTAAAAGAGATTGTGCAATTATAAAGACACGTACGCGGTCAATGACGTGAGACCGAGACGGTGGTCAAAGAACATGTTCAATTCAGCTGAATATCGACGTATAGATTATTCGGATAACTTGTTCCGGATTATTCGCTTACGTAATCTCCATCCGGATAGAGGTAGTTATTTTATCTTATTTATTACCTTCAAGTATCTAGAAACAGAAATATAATGAATATACTAAGAGGACTGATGCCAGGGGTGGAGCAAGTGCACAAAGTGAAATCGACTGGTTGTGGGTTCGATCCCCACTCAAAGAAATGAAATATTTATTTGTATTTATATTTTCATTTCTTCGCTCTGGTGTCGAGGTAAGGCACGGGTTGAGTTCCGCCACTCAAGACGCAGTGCCCCTAGAACTCGGCGGAAAATGGGAAAAGGAGTGTCTTAACAGTAGATTCTCTCTGCGTACCCTACTGTGGGCAGGATACACCGTGAAGCTGATTAATTGATGGAAATTAAGAAATGAAAATAACACAGCGTTAAGTGTTTCATTTGTTTTGGATGTGAGGTTAATGGTGTTAATCCTATTAGCTTATACAATGATATCGGTTGGGTAGGGAAAGTATTTCTGTCCCTGAGAAATTTCAAACATTAAGTTGTTGCTTAGAGGATGTCCTGATTTTCGAATCAATTAGAGGATTGCCGATTAAATAGCGAAATAATTAGATCACATATAAAGTTTGGTGATGACGACGGTCAATGGAAGAAAAATATGTAAGCAATTCTCCAGATATAAGAATCCACAATAACTCTATTTTCAATCTTTTTTCAATTACGCATTACGCAACTGAACCCATAGACCGTGTTCAATATATCAAATTTACTTTTTATTTTAGTACAAGATTCCAATTTGGGCATGCAAAGCATTTTGCACGATGCCCAATTGTTAAGTGGCATTGTTATTAATCGATCAGTCAAACTAATACAAGGAATACTCGACAGTGTGTACCAAACAATAGAGACCATAATGGCGATCGACAATAACCGTTACTGAAATGTTTGTGTACTTCACTTTGGTAATTTATCGCCTGGACGCGTTCCGAAAATGGTTTGAATACAAAAGAATAGCCGGTTGTTGACGGCGGTACGTTCAGCATTCCACAGCGAGTGTCCGCTAAAGTGACTGACGATTAAAATTGTATTGTTACATGTGATGTAAACACAGAAATATGTACATTTCTTAAATTTAAAAAATAGTTGCTTCACTTTTTAGGATTCCGTACCTCAAAAGGTAAAAACGGAAACCTTTGATACCCGTCTGTCCGTCCATGAAGACCATTTATTTCAAGATCACGTAGAAGTATCAAGCTAATAATTAATATTATTCATGTTTAGATCTATTGTCCTTAGTTAAACATCACGATAGACGTTAGCATCCCTCACTCAATGTTTCTTTAGTATTTGGCCAAAATTATAAAGCGGAGTGTCTTATTTCTGTGTTTATTCTTCTCAACCTGCAAAACATGAAAGATGCGTGCTTATAAAAAATGCTAAGAATCTTTATTCTTTTTTCACATGCATAAACCGGCTACTCGGAAACATGGAGATCGAGTTGCATGGTTCTTCGTTCGTATGAAAGCCGATATTATATAATAGAATTGGCCACTATATTGGCGTTTTATTATAATATATTCAAGATTGAATAGAAGCCGTCGTGATGCAGGGTACAAACGTGCAACTCTTAACGCGATGGGTTGTGGATTCCTTTCCGAGGAAATTAAAAATTTAATATTTTTTTTCTTCGCTCTCATGTCCAACACAAACACCTCGCCTCCAAAAATCGGCGAAAATTAGAGAACGGATAAAAAGCGAAGCTAAAAAAACTAAAAAAGATAGTAAAGATATAAGATTATGTAGATACTAAAAAACTTATCAATACATTTATCGAGCGTATCTTTCCATTTTAATTATAACTGACTAAGATTAATTATCGGCGAGCTTTGTGAGTTGGCTGGCTAGAATCTTAAGTCGACGAATCTAATTGATTATTCATGTAGATTAAAAATACTTGTAAAAGTATGTACCTGTAATGATACCTACAAAAATGCGTTATGGCAAAAATGGCTAAATAAAATGGAAGCATGAAGATAAAATAGTTTCTTTTTTATAGCTTCACGCATTATCCCGCGCACAACAGCCAGGGAATTTAGTCTTAAGAGACTCCATTCCCCATTTACCGCCGAATTCGGGTGTTGATTGGCAGAATTGCACTGCTGCACTTTGTTTCGACACCGGAGCAGAGAAATAAAATTATAAAAAAAAAAACATTTTCTCGAGTCGGCATCGAACCCACAACCTGTTCCGTTAACAGTCAAACTTTGTACATCTGCGCCACGACTGGCCACTGGCAATATATGTTTGTGTCTAGTTTTAATATTTGTAGTCACCGAGCCCGTAGCTAGCTCCTCGGGCCATTCTGACAGAGCGAGGTCGGCTTAAAAGATAACAATAAACAATGCATCTTATACCTTATCCCGTCATCGTTCTACCCCGCATACTTGTTGTCTAACTGGTATTACTGGAATAGTATACTATAAATTTTATGCTATTCTACTATATTTAAGTTCTATATTTGAAACTGTTATGTTAAAAATTATACGTATCTAGAGCAGAAACAAAGGTTTTTTTTTTCACTTTCACCTAAACATCTAATTTATAATTTTAGAAAATCTTTGAATTTATTTTGGTATATGTAGTGTTTTCATGTAAATTCTATAATTTTGATTGATTTCTAGCTGTTCATTTCTGTTGACCGATATTTATTATATTACATAAAAAGTTTCATATGAGTAATTTTTGTAGAGCAGTGTTAAATCAAAAATATCGTGTGCTGATACACGATCTGTCTGTCTGTCGTTACTATTTTAGAAAATTACATCGTTTTTCTTGAAAAAAATATTTTTCAGGAGCAAAGCAAACGGTATTTGGGTAGCGAATCGATTAATGTTCGTAGCACACTAATATTTTTATTATATGAATATGAAAATTTATTTACAAAATATGATAAAACTACGTGAACAATCGTTCATGTTATATTTGGCGCATATGCGGCATACCCAAATGGATTGATATTTGAAAAAAATATTTTTGAATGTACTCAAATTAAATTTCTTTAAATATTGCCCATATACCATAACGATATAACCGTTTACAAAACAAACTACTTAGTAAAGCTTAAATTTAATGTGGCATGAAGGCATTCAATCGTGCAAGAAAAATTATATTAATTTTAAAGGCACATAGCCAAATGTACTTTATATTATTTTGAAATGCTTTGAACACAATAAATATTTTACAAATATTACGTAGTGTATAAATTTCTAAAATATAGACTACAAAAGCTCCAAACTTGCATTTCAA
Organism: Heliconius hewitsoni; assembly: GCA_018230445.1. Lineage (NCBI taxonomy): Eukaryota > Metazoa > Arthropoda > Insecta > Lepidoptera > Nymphalidae > Heliconius > Heliconius hewitsoni. The sequence continues at coordinate 11,688 of DWAN01002328.1, forward strand.
ATTGATTTAAATTGTTTTTATAAGTACTATTATACTAAATAATATATTTCCTATAACAAATTCACAAATTTCTTTAAATTTAATTCTATTATTAAAAGGTCTCATGCCAAAAGTTCTATTATTAAAAGGTCTCATGCCACTAGATTATCTCACTCTACACACCATGTATTCTACGTTATCAACTTAATTGCTTCGATTAACAATAGAAATAAAAACAAAATGTGTATGACACATGACACATTCTTAGAATGTTAGAATGTGTCATGTGGCATACACAACTCTTTGTTATTTCTATTAGACCGTAGTTTAATAGAATAGAATATACTTTATTGCACACAGAAAAAAAATACAAAAATACAGATAACAATATATGTTTATCAAATGTATGCAAAGGCGGCCTTATTGCTTCAATATTAGTGTATAATTTAAAAATGCAATTGCTTAGAAAAAAATTGAGGCAAGTCGTGGCGCAGGGGCACAAGTATGTGACTGTAATCACGAAGGAATGAATTCTGGTAATGAGGCAAAGCGCGGCGTTGAGTTTCGCCTCTCAACACAAAGTGCTTCCAGAACTTGGCGGAGGATAGGAATATAGCCCACCATGAAGCTAAAAAAAGTACCGAAAGAAGTTTTGAATTTCTTACTTATTATTTAACGAAACTGATGTAACTATACTGTTTAATTCGTCACACACGTCACTAATATAATTAAATCAGCTGTACAAACAACTATAACACTTTCTGTCAATATTGGATTATCTTTTTGTAACAAGGTCGACAAATGTTTTGTATACAAATTAAAAACTTCGTTCTTGAACTTGATACAACGCTGGCTTACAATTGACTTTAATTAGGTGATATAAGTTCATATTACATTAAATATACTGATAGTGTCACTTATCAACTTATGATATGGGGTATATTTTATTTTATAATCAATATGTACATCGTTATTTTTAGGGTTCCGTGCGTTAAAAGGATATAACGTACGAACCCAAGGATAGGATCACTTTATTATCCGTCTGTTCGTCTGTCAAGACCAGGAAAAAAAATAAACATTTATACGATCACTTTGTACAGACGGATACGTCTGTAAATTATTCATCTCAAGATCGCGTGGAGGTATCAAGCTGAAATTAATATAAAATATTTAGATCTACGGTCGGTCCTTTGGAGCACAGAAAAAACTTTTAAATCAACAAAGATATGGCCAGCATTTATGCTTCGTTTTTACTACATTTTGAATGAAATTCATCGCGTAATCAAAACCTATATTTCCCGTGAAACAATTTACAATGCAAATAAAGTAAAAACCTATGGGGTATTTTACGTAGACCTATAATTAAATTTGGCAAATAGTGACAACTTGCAATTAATGAAAATAATAGAAAATTATATTACAGAAAACTATTACAAATTTATAATTGTATTTAATAAAAGCAAATGATCGATAACTCAATATATCAACTTTTATATGGTTACGGAATTCTAAAATTCGTACGGAACCCTTGTTGAGCAAGTCTAACTTGCACTTAACCAGTTTTTTTGTTATAAATGAACATAAAAATACAAACTAAACTTAGGAAATTCAGCTAAGTTTGGACATACCACGATAGTTCCAAGACTTTATCAGCTACCGTTCAAAAAATCTTGAGACAGTGCAATGTATGGACAGACAGACAAACAACAAAAGAATAAAGATAGAGTCCTATTTTTCTTTACAAAATTATAATAAACCTAAAAAAATATAAACAAAAACAAAACAATACAATTTATTTATAACTATTACGTTTATCGTTGGGGGTTAATGTTCTGATTGAAATGCAACCCGAAGCCGACCTGTACTTGTAACAATCGATCAAGGGCGTTATTTTATTGATCCAGTAGTTTCGGCCATGCAAGGTGCGCCCGAGACGACCACGATGCACTACATTCCTCCAAGAGGGACGGGAGGAAATATAAACTGATCACTCTTACCTTTTACCGTCGAAACACTGAAAAATAGTGACCACTTAACACATGTTTTTGTCACAACTTCAACTGTTTTCAAACACACACGAACAAGTCTTTTGTTTTACATCCCTTCCGTATTTCACTACTACTGTGTATTTCGACACAAGCGTATTTCTTGAGTTTACCAAGCAAACTGGATCTCAGTGGATTGGCTTGTCCGTCCTACACGGAATGCTATTGTTTTTTGTCTCTGTCACACTTACATGATTATTATTGTTGTCTCGTTCGTTTAGAAAGGCGCCAATGCGCGGGCGCCGACTTCTTCCTCTGGGATGAGATTCAACAAAACAAAAGCTCCATTGAAACAAGTTACTGGTAATGCCTCAGGTGGTTTAAGCCGAGATTTTTAGTTTACTAGAAATAGGCATTTACAATGAATCTTTAAATATAATAAACAATTCTACTCCTAATATAAAATGCTTATTTTAGATAATAAAATATACTCTTTATACTTATTAGGCATTATTAACTAAAAGTAAGTTAATAATAATATTTTAATAATAAAAAATAAATGTTGCCCAAAAGCTTTTCAAGCTGTCTCTTTAAGCCGTCAACGCGCGGAGGCGTACATCATTCTACACTTTGTATTTATTTTAATAACGACCCGAACTCCGAATTCCTTTCCTCTTAAAACGTTTAACTTGTTATTTAATTCAATCTTCACAGTTTTGAATTTACAATTTTCGTAGTTAAATTTTTGATAATATTTTTTTTTTTAAACAGCCTCACGATGTATCTCGCATGCAACAGGGTAGGCAAAGGGAATCTAGTGCTTAGGTGTAGCGGAAGTCAACGCCGCGCTTTGCCTCGACACCAGAGCCAGTACTATCCAAATATTTAGTAGTAAGTAAATATTTATTAGTAAATATGTAATCTGACATTACCACGCCTATAATAGTTACTCGCTACTTTTTCATCCTGCGAGGGATGCAAGATCTTAGTGATACACTCTCCGTTCTCTACATTCCACCTCGTTAATAAGTTTCTGACATACTTTGCCTCGCGTTTGCCATAAAGAAATTAAAATATTTCAAATCGCTATGACGCTATCGTGGCGCAGGGGCACAAGTGTTATGGGTTCGATTCATACCGGGAATGAAATGTTGTACATTTTCATTTTTTTCGTTCTGATAACAAAGTTCGGCGTTCAATTCCGCCACTCAACACGCAATAACTCCAGAATTTGTCGGAAAAGTGGGTAACAGAAGTGGTAATGGGAAACAGAGTATCTTAACACTATGTTCCCAGGTTCCCTCTGCGTACCATTTTATGTGGGAGATAAGGTGAGAAGCTACATATATTTATGTATATAAGTAAAAGTTTTAAAGCAAAAAAAATACTATATTTTATGCATCATGTATATCATAAACACTATATGAAATTACAATAAAAACGGCTACATTAATAATGGCAGTCCATCTCAAAACCGGTGTATGTTTCGCGTAATAGCACATATTTGAATCAGAGTTGTTCACTTTTAAAAGAATTTAGATTGCTCTTAATTGAAAACCGAGTGTAATATAAACCATTTCGGTAATGTTTTACATGAGTTGCGTTTTTTAAATCATATTTAAGAAAATGACAGCAATTTATTAGCTAAGTTAACTTAATACGGAATATTTTATTCCAAAGTTTGCTTATTTATATTAACACTAGAAGCCCGCTCGCGGCTTCGCCCGCTTAAACTACATGATTATTGATTTAATAAACAGAATTGATT
>DWAN01002329.1:0-15419 GCA_018230445.1 Heliconius hewitsoni
ACGACACCACCAGTACCAGGATGATCCTATTCTAGGCCGGGATCACACGGCACGTGACTGATTGAAAAAAAAGGTGCATCATTACAGCTTTTATAAAAAATGATTTCTTATTATCGCTTATTATAGGTACTTAGGCCCATATTTATAAATCGAACGCAGACCTGGCAGAGGCTTATAAATACGAGTACAGGCCTTAGAAGCCCCGAATATTAATAAAATATTTACATAATATATTTGCATTACAAAAGTTGTGGTAATTTTATTTTGTATACTTTAGGCACTTTAAGGCACACAAATTTAAGAAGACCTAATGTTTATTAGTGCAAAAAAGTAGGTAATTTGTTAATAGGTTCAAATATAATAAAGAAAACGAATAATTCTATATACACCTACATCTTGTTCTCTTCACAAAGTTGTTGTAACTGACTTATCAATTAAAAGTAATCAATTAAGTTCAAAATTATATACCTCATTTTTTTTATTTGCTTCACGCTCGCTTTATCCCGCATATAGCAGGGTACGCAGAGGGAAGTGTTGAGACACTTTGTTGAGTGGCGGAACTCAACGCCGAGATTTAACCTTGGTGCCAGAGCGAAGAAATGAAAATATTAATAAATAATAACCAACGAGATCGAACCAACGGTCACCGCGTTACAGTTACAACCTCGTGCCCTCGCGACACGACGGCCTCTCTATAAATACTTAAGTTTCATATTATCATAAGAGTACAAAAATTATTAATTGACCTTTCATATATAAAAAATAAAATAGTTCATACAATACCATAATACGAATAATGAACAGATTAAACAATATCAATAATTTAGGGTTATATTTTCTCACCACCAAAACAATAGATGTAAAGTTCATTATACATTTTGTTACATAACTTAGAAAGCTTTTCACAATTTAACTTTTATTGTATAGAAAATACAGTACAATACATTTGTAATAATATAAAATGGGTTAAAAATATAATATTTTTATTGTTTATTTTGTTAATTTAATTTTAGGGGTACAGTTTTAATAGGCTAATGTTCTATAGTTAAATTTTTTGATAATAAAGTCATTGACTAAAGATATGAACATTTTTTTTCACTAAAATGCATACGGAGTGTCTTAACACTGCGTTCCCTCTGCCTACTCTGCTGTGTGCGGGATACAGCGTGAAGCTCATTTATTTTTTATTTTTTTTTAAATGCATACGCATATTTTTGAAGATTTAGTAAACTTCAATTTCACACAAAGTTTAATAAAACAACACAATATAATTCATATTGACTATGCTCAGTATATTAATAACTTGTTTTATTAAGAGATCTCCCTAAGGAGTTTTTAGTTTATTAATAAATATTTTTCCTTTTCATATAAAAAATGAAGTTATTGGAACCTACGATTCCAAATTATGAAACAATTACAAAGTTAACGTTTTGTTTATTATTTTTCAATAAAGTTATGTTCAATGTTTTTATTGTTGATAATTTTATTTATATAGTCAAGTGAGTTGGATATTTTATTTGTCAAGTAGAATTTACACCGGCAAATGTCATAATGCAAATCAGATTTCGTACAAAGGAGGCGCCGGCGCATTGTTCATGTCAAATGAATTTCTATACGATTTTCATAATAATAAAGAATGATCCCTCTTGTTTGTTTGTATAACATCTAGTTTTACATTTTTAAATCAGTACAAAATTAGTTTTGTATTAAAACTACTCAAAATTGTTATATAAATATAATTATTTTAATTATATTTATTTTAATGTGATAATTTCTATAGAGGCCAGTCGTGGCGCAGTGGCACAAAGTGTGACTGCAAAATCGACTGGTTGTGGGTTCGACTCCCACTCGAGGAAGTGAAATATTTATTAAAATTTATTTTTTCATTTCTTCGCTCTGGTGTCGAGGCAAAGCGCGGTGTTGAGTTACGTCACACAACACGCAATATCTTCAGATTTTGGCGGAAAGTGGGGAATGAATTGTCTTAACATTATGTTCCCCCTGTCTACCCTACTGTGTGCGGGATATAGCGTGTATCTGAAAAAAAAATTCAATAGCATTTCTTTTAATAGGGTCCTAAAATATAGGGAATTTCATAAAAATTACAATGTATTAGGCTTCTAAGTTTTTATATTAACTAAATATTTAACAAAAGGTATTCTAAGAATGTATCAATTGACAATATCTTATATCTCTTCAGGTGAAGTCATTGTTCGTGTGACATGATAGAATCATTAATTCATTATTTAAAATATGACTTTGCTTACAGTTTATAAAATAAAAACTAAAAGATTTTAAAAGGTATAAGTTTTACTTGTAAAAAAAAACATAATACTTTAAAATGTTATTTTAATAATATTAAAAATACAAACACAAAAAAAAAACAAAATAAAGAATACGTACGAACCCCATACTAAAATCGACCAGCAACCGTCAAAACATCCAACGTCAAGACCCACAGGTCAACTCTACCCTGCATTTTGATGAATGTTTATGACAGATCTCCCGACACCCTTACATATGCTAATATGATGTATGACGACACACGCTTTTTGACAGAAAAAAGAGAAAATAGTGACGGCTGCGACGTTCACATTTATTATAATGTTTATTAACAAATGGATGCTCTCCGAAATAGTGGCGCGAGCGACTATTGTATTAAAGCGAATAATATATATTTTTTTTTTATTCAGACATGTCCTGGATTTTTCAAAATATGTAGAAAGGGAACTAGGGTAAAGTGGCACAACATTTCATTTTTCGCATTAGAATATTAACACTAAATATGTATGTTTGTAAACGTCACCCTTAGAACGCCTGATTTTTTAAATAAACGCACTAAATGAGAATGAGAAGAAATCATTATAATGTATATCAAAAATATAAATAAAGAAATTTAAGTTCTAGTTTAATTGAAATTTAGATACAAAATGTGCAATTAATATTTGCATAATTTAATTCAATTAAAATTAATCAAAATTAATATTTATACTTAAATTAATTTAACCACAGTTACGCTTATTTGTATAAAATCACGCCCAAATCCAAAATATCGTTATCTAAATATAAAATATTATCCGTCCGTCCGGGCGTGATCTAAACTTCCCTTTTTATCAACTCCTCCATAATAGAAGGGTTGGATGCACAATACAACTCTGAATCAAGTTACAAAATTTTTTGAGTGCATGGTTAGCCTTTTTAAAACCAGTGGGCCGTCGCGGACTGTCACCATTCATATATGATTGATGGAACTAATTAATTTCAAAGTACGCGTGTTTCTCGAATGCAATGTTGGTACTTGAATACGAAATTAAAAATTGTATTTTCATCTATTGTAACGATTGCACAACAAAGGATTGATTTTTTAATTTTGAAAAACGTGCACCTCTACGGTGGCACGAGTTTTACTTTGTCATGTAAAAATGGTGAATATGCAATGTCAATCTCGTATGTTTTAACGTATATATTTTGTAATAAAAAATTAACAAAAATAGATATATTGTAAAAAAATTAATTAATTTTTCCTTATCGATTGTTACAAAAAAGATGACCATTATTACCAGAATTGTTTTGAAAATTTAAATTGATCTTAATTAAAATTTTTAAGTTTTATTTCACTTACACACTTACTTAATGTTGCTTATTTTTTTATTTAACCTTAGATTTGTATATTTGCTTGCGTCAAAAGATATATAGAAGATGGCTCTTGCTTTTATTGTAAAGAGTTGAATTGTTACAAATTAGTCCAATCCCGATCCCGTCCAGCGTTTTTATGATAAGGATGAGCTGTACCATGTCATCTTTATCAGTGTACACTCAGATTTGTCTCCAGATATTAATCCTTGACAGTTTTAAGGTCGGTCTTGCCAATTTTAAGGTCGAACATAACCAATCTAATGTGTGAATGATCTCAAATATTTTTTAAATCATTTATTAATCATACATTTCTATAGCACATCCCATGCGATGAGAATGTTTACGTAGTAGATTTTGTAGGATGTAGGATGAAAGCATCTTTGCATTATAAATATTATGCATGAAGTTACTTACGTAACCCACTGAGCCATGTGAATACTTAGCCTATATTTATTTACTCAGATGATTCCGCGGTACAGCGCTAGGAAGCTGCATAATACATGTTCCAATCTCCATCTGCCCCACAAATGTGACCTCATTTGTGATGGTAACTTAATAATATGTGCTCGAGAGATTGCATTGTATCTGACTGCTATTTATCTATTAGGGTATGGGTTAGAACCTTTGACAGTTAAAGAAGAGAACATACTACAATGTTTTAATCTTTAACCAGGATATTATTTGGAGACAGGTTCCGGAGTAATTAGGGGCCACATAAGCATAAGCGTAATTTGATGTTTTTATTTAAGATTTTTTTATTTCTAATATACCGCCACAGATACGTGATCTATATCCTTTTTTAATTTGTTATTTTATATAATTCCCTGATATTAAATAGATTATTATATATATATATTTTTTTAAATTTGATGTAAATCAAATATAACATAACTTTTGCAACTACCATAAATAATTAGACACAAAACAAAAGAGCTATACTCAATGTTTATTAATTAAAGAGGATTAGATATATCTTAAAATAGCGTAAAAGTCTAAAACATTTAATGACGCTTGCGCGATTCTATATTAAGTATTCTTGTAAAATTATATACTGTACGCATTATGAATACGAGTACACGGTCTGTATGGGTAACGAGCAGTTCCGCCGCCCGTGACATATCACGCTTCGCTACATTTCCCAGATTGTATTTAATTAATGGCAGTTTTTTCCAAGTGCCTAATTATTTCTAACGGAAGCTACTTGTGCCTCTCAATTATGGTGTTTTATAGTTCTGATTTTTTAATATTCACCAGTAAGGGACAGGTTAATATTATATTATCTTAACAGGATGTCACGGGGGCTGATTTGACTTGAAAAGTTGTATACTTGGCAGGTTTAGTTTTACGAATATCCTGCATTTAATAGAGACAGAAAGGAAATAATACTTTAACTTCTGCTTTTCTTATTTATTTAAAATACGGCGTAATAAGTAGCAAAATTTAATCTTTTTATATCGAGGAAATTAATAAGTTTTAACAAAATCTTTAACATGAGTTTTTTGCAGTATGCAAACTAGGAACACATCTTCGATGTCAGGAATGGACATACATATATCGGAGTCTGCTGTTTGTGAGCATATATCGAATAAACCCGACCATTATTTTGGTTTGATAAACCTCATATCCTCGCTAAGGAAAACAGAAACATGTATTCCCGAAATGATCGGTAAGGCTAGTGAAATACAACATAAAAATTCTTATACCACTACTTTTTCCATCATCTGGGATCCACTAAAAAACTTCAAAACTCAAACCTATCTCACTAGATGCCAAGAGTCAGTTGGCTCATTCTAAAAAAGTCAAGGCAGGACGCTAGGCAAATAAGAAATTGATGGCGGTAGTTTCATATAATAATTATGTCAATTGATAGACGCATCAGTCACTGATCCGCGATCACGGATTTCTACAAAGTGGTCGAAACTTGAGATTTCCAAAAATGGATAATTCTTAATATACGTACGCGATTAATAAAGAGTTTAATTATTTAGTTAATTAAAGAATTTCACTTTAAATATAATTTTAAATTGTTGAATGTTAATGTTAGAGTGCTTTCTTTTATTTTAATAACAATATTAACAATATCATTTATTATAAAAGCTATTTCACCTGAACGACTAATAATGCCACTAGGATAAAAGGAATCGAATCGTTATTTTTTTTATTACGATAGTATAATTGTTTAGCACTCAATTATGATATATTAAATTTATTCTCGTTTCATACATATTACATACATTTAATATAATTGACTATCTGTAAAGTAATATAAAAGTATATGTTTATGTTAAATGCATTTATAAGGAATTAAATATTTAATTCCCTCGAGTGAGAATCGAATCAATAACTGTCGTACTTAAAGTCGCACATTTGTATCGTGTGTATTTTATAATTCGAGACTTAAATTTAATTTTTTTAACATTTATTTTCGACGTTGAGTTTCGCCAATCGACACGCAATGTCCCTAGAGTTCAGTGGATAGTGAGAAACGGAAAACGGAAGTATCTTAATGGCTATGGCGTGTGTTCAGGATACAGCGTTTAGCTACAAAAAGAAACTTTTTTAATTCTTTGTAATATTATGCACAGTAGAATATCATTACTTGTGTTCATAATGATAGAGTAAATGTAGGCGCGACATTTTTAAATGTGGTGACTTTCATTTTAACCGAGATAATAAACACTAGCAAGGACCTACTTTCCCCATTTCCCCTATTTATTTTTAATAATGCTCATTTTAGTCTATGCTGTAATTAGTGTTGTCCTCATATTGAGAGTAGGTTATGGATATATTAACTTATAGTACGTAATATAATGTTGTCTAAGCCAGTAACAGAAAAAGATAATTTTTCTTTTTCTTTAGAAAAGTTGGGTATTGTCATTTTTGTTTATCATCAGGTACAATCACACAATTTTGAGGCCGTCGTAGTGCATGGCATCGTTTATATGTAAAGGCATTGGTTGAGACTTCGATACCTGCTTAAAGGAATGAATGAATTTTTCAGTTACTCAGACCAGTCGTGGCGCAGGGGCATAAAGTGTTACTGTAAAATCGATGGTTATTGGTTCGATCCCACTCGAGGAGATGAAATATTTATTTAAATTTATATTTCAATTTCTTCTCTCTGGTGTTGAAGCTAAGCGCGGCGTTGAGTTCTGCCACTCAACACGCAATGCCTCCAGAATTCGGCAGAATGTGGGGAACGCAGTGTCTTAACACAAGGTCCCTCTTACTTACCCTGCTATATACGGGGTACGGCGTGAAGCTTTCACATATTTTACTTGTGACTTAATACTAAAATACAAAAATATGAGCAACCCTTACAAAGCTACATTTTATTTTATTTACGGTTACTTTTATAGTATTTTTTATGAAAACATACTAATGGATCTTCATTTTGTAATAAAAGTTGCCGCCTCATTTGTCTTAAGAAAATAGGGTTAGAAATATTAAGTAAGCGTCGTATCCTTCAAGCGACCCACCCCCTAATTTATGAGAGTTGAAGAAATTATAATAATATTGTCTGAATAATTTTTATCAAACTTAAAAGATTATTTTGTTTATTTTCTTAAATACAGTTGGAAAAATATTTTATATTTATAACTATAAGTAAACTAACGTAATATACCAATCTGACCAAATATTTAGGGCTATCATCATAATAAATATTTATATAATTAGAAAACGCTCCAATAACAAGTATATATATGTACTTTTTTATTTTTTTTAGCATCACGCTGTATCCCGCATACATGGAGTCGTTTCGCTCATAAATTGTTTAGGTATATGTATAAACATGTCTAAACCTTAAACCTAAAGCAGTTATGGAGAATATTTTTTGTATTGTTATTTGTTCTGCATATTCCGGTGTGGGCAGAGTTAACTACAGGTTGTTAGATTCCCAATCGAGAAAATTAAATATTTAATATTTTAATTTTTTCCCTCTGGTGTTAAGGCAAACCGCGGCGTTTAGTTCCGTTCGAAAAGGCCCAGCCATCTTGTTCAGTGTAGAACATATCAATCAACTGAGCTACGATAATATAACTATACTATAATTTAAAAAAATGTACAAAATAATTTATTACAATATTAAACTATTAATTATATGTAAGTTTAACTGAAAAGCTGCAAATATATCGATTTCTATGGTTATCTCATCGTTTTAATAACACCTTGACGCCATCTGTTTACTTTCATAGAACGTAGGTGCTGACAATTGACGAGCACGCGGCCAGCTACGACAAAAAACGAGATAAAATAACCATTAATTGATTAGCTATAAGTGAAATACACTTTTATGAACATATGGGGTGATTGTAAGCGCTTCATTTATTTCAAAAATTTGGATAAAAAAAATGAAAGAAATAATTTTAAATATTTATTTTGCTTCATGCTGCATTCCGCATTAGCGCGGTATGCAGAGTTAATTTTGTGTTAGGACAATCCATTACTCTACTTTCTTCCTTATTTTCGAACCATTGGAAAATAGGAGGAAAGTGAGAATTAAAAATAATTAATTCTCCCGAGTGGAAATCGAAATCACAATCATTGTGGCACAATTATCTTATGTAAATATGAAGACACGCACGAGTGCGTCCAGCCAAGTAAAAAGCTGCAAACGCGCAATGTGTATGTTATACGAACTATTTTAAGGTAAATTTAAGCCCTTAATAATTCGCCTGTATGCATGAAATTTAGCACATATGTTAAAATCTTATAGTTTTAATTGCGTTTAAAATTTCAACAATTTAACTTTAACGATTATTGATATATAAGAATAAGAAATAAAAATTAAATTAAATTTATATTTAAGAATCGGCGTTTTTGTGACTGACTCACTTATTCATCAAAAACCTAACCCATTTCTTGTTGACCTAAGCAACTTGATAATTGGTACTAAGGCACACTATTAAATATGAACAGGAAAAAATCTGAAAACTGATAATTATGAATAATCACAATAAATATAATAAAAGCGTTAATGTGAAATGAGAGCCAAGTAACCGCTTAAGTAATGTCTCGAGTGCACCGACAAAAGAATTAGATATCTATCTGGATGCCTAGTTCAGTGCTTACTTGGGATAAAATTCAAGCTCTAAATTTGACTATTACTACTTAATAGTTTACTTGGCTCTCATTTCCCATTTAGTTTTTTTTATGGAGTACTCGTATATTTAACGTATTATTGACAAATCTTCATTACATTAATAAACTGTTTTAATATTTTTTTATAGTTTTATTAATATTTATCAATGCTTCCTAACGATATCGTCAAAGAGTTACGAATCCGTTACAACAATAGGGTCCTATCTGAAGTACTGTCAGATGCAATAAGACCCCTTGACATCTGATTCCATTCGGAACAAACCCATCGGAAGTTGTTATTGAGCGTATCAATTGCGTGCTAGTTATATTGGCTACCTTTACTTGATAAAAAAATGTTTTTTTTTAAACCACGCCAAAAAAAAAATACAGGGGTAATAGTTTATATTATTATATCCAACAGCTTACAGCAATATCGAAGTTTTTTTTTATTTATTATGTTATAATATGGAATATTACTGACACAACTTTTATAAATGATTATTTATTTAAATAAAATAAAATACAGAATGGGTTATTATAGTTTTTAATAATTTTAAGAACATTTTTATTTTTTTTAAATTTTAAATTAAATTAAAAATAATAATTTTTTTTAATAAAACAAGACTTCAACTCCTTTTAGACTATATAAAGATATCTTATATTATATCATTAAACTAAACTAAACAAAAAAAAAGTATTAATATAATAAAACCAAAATGAAAAAAAAAAACTTTCAAAAAGTAACAACATATATTTCTCCAGTACCAGATTTAAGTTCTTTCAATTAATAAGCTCTTAATGTCTTGTTTTTTACGCGGATTTCTTTTGTTCTGGGAAACAAAGAAAACACGAGACAAGTCATTATGTTCTCCATTCTCATCAGTGAAGAACAATGGGATGCTGTAAACAGTGTAATCTTGACCACACTAAAAGAAAATTCCTGAAAATATAAAAAAAAATGCAGTGATACTAATTCTGAGACCAATCTCTGATCTGAATTGAAAAAGCCAAAAGAGACATAAGCCCTAGTAATTAGTAACCAATATATGCCAATCTTACTATACATTACCTTTTTTTTAATACAAAATAGGAAATTCTTCGTTATAAGCATATTTAGGTTTTAAGATAAAATTAACGGTAATGTACCTTATCTTTCTTATCTATTGTTGAAGCGAAGGTTCCCTTTATGGAAACAAAAGACCTTTAGGGTGTTGTGAATTATACGCTTTTAGTGGTCCTTTCCTTAATATGTATGGGCGAGAATTAAGTAGGATTTTACATTTATAACATATTCTCATTCAAGTATACAGAATATAAGGCTAAGCCTATTTTCGTGTTTTAAATATGTACAGAATCAGTTTTGAAATTGTAAACTCGTTTACTACAAACATATTTTTAAGTTTTTTTTAGTTCAACAGAAACAACACAAGCATTTATTTAAAAGTTTTTAAAAGAAAAATATAAATTCTATTAAACTATGCATAAGCTATACAATTTATTTGTGTTGTGCAAATAGAACACAAATTATATGGTACAAAAGCTTGTGGCAGAGAGAACCTAGTGATAAAACACTGAGTTCCCCACCTTTTTCGAAGTCTTACATGTTGAGTGGCTGAACTAAACGCCGCGCTTTTTATTTGGGAACACAAACACATCGGGGATCGAACCCACAACCGTCACGTTACGATCAAACGCTCGTGCCCCTGCACCACGACGGCCTATTTTAACACCATGCTTTTATAATAATAGCAAGGGCGATAAGTAGTTCGTGTATAGAATGGGGATCTACAGTGGTTTCTATTTCTATGGAGTAAGCACTAAAATGCCTACCGCGCCCTGCAAATTAGAGCTCAGGCTAGACATTTAATTTGTACTCCTTTTGATGGTAAACATAATTTGCTATTCCCGACCCTATGTCAGCCGTCTGGGTTCAGTTTCAAAGTAAACACTTTATAATTATATGTTTGTTGGTCTGGCTGCTTGATTTCTCTGAAACACTATAGATATGTTTTAGTTTCACGTTGTAAATCGTGTATGGCAGTAGGCAGAGGAAACCTCCGTTTCCTACTTTTCTGAATTTCGAAAGTTGCGTGTTGAGTATGTATATGTTTTGCAGAACTCAACGCCGCCGTTTGTCTTTACAGCAGGGCGAGGAAATGAAAATATTAAATAGATCATTGTGCCAAGTGGGAATCAAACCCATAGCCGTTGTGCTTACAGTCACACTTGCGTCGATGACGCAGTGGCATCTCGTATTATGATACAGTTTTTGTATAAGTATATAATAATTTCAATTTACTAATAAATATTTTTATGTTAAATATATATAATAATATATAAATTCATAAATATTTATATTATTAGAAATGCAATCTGACTTGATTGGACGCTAAAAGTATTTATTTATATAAGGGCTTGTTGTATTGTAAATATTCATTGAACACCAACAAAAACGAACCCACTGACGTTGCGGCGCAGTTAGCACGTGCCTAAATGAACGAAATGTATTATTTGCTAGTTCAAATCTCATTTACAGAAATATTTATAATAACATTTATAATCAATTTTTTTCTCAAATGAAACTTTTTTTTAACTTCTATTTTATCTCTTATCAATTTAGTAGAACCTCGGCTGCTAAATAGATATATAACGATGATATTTTCTATGTATTATGGAGTTTTAGTATGTTTGCTAAATATCACTGTTTAAATTTATTTTCATATTTTTCCCACATATAAAAATAAACAAGTGAAAAATGTGTTAACTCATTGTATTTTTTACTAATTCATTTCCCCTAGCGGGAATCGAACCTAAAACTGATATTTTTATATGGCCTTAAAATTAAATAAACTACTCAATTATAGTAAATATCTCACTAAAACAGCATCTAATAATTATTGTTCACTTTATACTGCACCATTATAACAATTATTCATTCATTACTTTATACAAGCTTTGAAAGCTTACTCAACGACCATTTAAATGAAATTTCAATTGAAATCTGAATTTAAATTATCTTATATTAGAGTCTTCAGTCAAATGGACATACATACTCGGTAACATTTAATTATTATAACAGTTTTATTGGAATACGACAATTGGTTTTATTTATTGAACTTGCTAATGGTTTTTAAATTTGCTACTTACGATTTTTAAACTTGAAAAGAATATTTTTTTCAAGTGTGTTTATTATATGTTTTTTTTTCACTATGATTAGATAAAATGTTTCAATTGGTTGTCTTTTATTTTCATATTTTTACCTATCTACATTACCATTACCTTTTTGAAAAAGGGATTTTTTAAACGTTTTAAATAAAAAAGTGAAATTCTTTCGCCAAGAGGAAGACATAGAAAAATATAAATAAATATTTACTTATATCATGTGATAGATAGAAATAACTACAATTGTTCTTTTTACTCTGTTATTGTTGTTATTAAAAATTTAAGTGATTAAAAACATTCCTCACAGTGCGTGGAATATTGCTCGATAAGCGGGACAATGGCTGTCCCGCTCGGAACATCTAATTTTGGGCTATAGTATCTGGACGTCCCGTCAATACCGTGACACAGCATATGCGTCGCCAACCGACTCAAAATTATGAATATAAACCATATAACTTTAGTTTCAGAATAACTTTAGTTAATAAATTTTATATTTAGAAGGTTTATTATAATTTTTTTGCTTTTCGGCTTTTTTGTCGATTATATTTTATCATTATTAACAAAGTACCAGTACTATTACTTAAACGTTAATGATTTTCTCTACACAGATTTCTCTACGCCTAGTACTTTGCCAATAAACAAAAACAAATTTGTTTAACATCTCCATCCATATTTATCAGATCCTCGCGTCATTCCGTACAATTTATTTTATCTCAAATCAAATCATTGCATCACTGATATCAATCGTGATCTATAATAGGTCATTAACCTCTCCCTTATGATGCCAAACTCTTATGCTTTAGCATTTTTTTTATTTTAAAATTTAAAGCAATTTGTCTCTTATTCTCTAGATAATAAGATCCAAGGTAAATTTCAAGTTCGAGCCCTTTTTAATTGATATTATATACGTAGGAACTTTAATCCCTGTTTTATGCACTGTTGCTTCGATTATGATAATTTGTTTAATGCCGCCTTTAAATCAACATATGAACTAGTATAGGTGATGATTATTGTGTTCTGATGATGGGCATCACGTTTTACTAGGGTTCTTTATATTATTATATATACAAAATATTATCAAAACCTGTAATAGGAAATTTGATACGTTTGATATAAGTATAATTAATAAAAAATCTAATCAAATCAGCTTCACGCTGCATCCCGCACACAGCAGGTAGGCAGAGGGAAACTAGTGTTAAGACACAACGTTCCCCACTTTCCGCCGTGTTCTGGAGGCATTGCGTATTGAGTGGCGGAATTCAACGCCGCGCTTTTGCCTCGACGCCAGAGCGAAGAAATGAAAATATAAATGTAAGTAAATATTTTATCTCCTCGAGCGGGGATCGAACCCACAACCAATCGATTTTACGCACAATTTGTGCCCCTACGATACGACGATCAATATTTATTATTATATAAATATTTTATTAAGAAAAAAATAATTGTTCATAAATCCAAAACCTGAAAAATTTCACCTCCAATTATATCTTTAGCAACATTCCTCATCAAGCTCTTAAATCAAGTATTAAATAAAATATCAGCATTATAAAACGCAAAGTTATTGCGGATTTTATATGCTAATGAGAAATAATGCGATGTTCAACCATTTTTAAAACGCGACAAAACCCTTGTAATCCAGGCTTTTATTCTGTTAGCGTCATAATGGGGCGACAATGAGGGGATCAACCCTAACTAACAAAATCCAAAATCTGAATGGGCAACCCTCGAAATCGTCGGCATTTCGACAATTTCGAGGGTTGCCCATTGGTGGTCAACGTAACCCGATACTATCTTGATCGAGGAGTCAAATATCAGGAGCCATAAATACTGTTTAAAATCACACGCATTTGATATAAGATAATTGAGCTTTATAGCAGTTTCGAGTTCGAGTTTAGTTGGAAGTGTGGGCTGTGTGGGATGTTGAGATAAGTTTCGGCCATTCACAGTATTGTTTTGTGATAAATTAATTTTCTATTTTAGTTAATTTTATTATCATATATGCTTATTTTGTATGATGGATGGCGTCCTATTTTTTTTAGCTTCGCACTGTATACCGCATATAGCGAGGGTAGGCAGAGGAAACCTGGAAACCTAGTGTTAAGACTCTCCATTCAAGATCAATTCTAAATGGATACAATCCCTCCAAAATTTCAGCAGAATATTGAGTAACACAACGTTGTGCTTTGGCTCGTGCCATAGGGAAGACAAAAAAAATTAAATATTACATTCCTTCGAGTGGGATTCGAACTCACAACCTGGCCACGACTGGCTTCAACTAATACGAACGAAAAAAGTATAAGAATATCTGAATTCAGTTATAAATTTGTGGGTCCATTGGATTTATGCACAGATGAATAAGTAATAAAACAAAGGTACCGATAAATACTACCGTTGAATTCGCAAAATGTTAATCTTGACTGATTCATTACGTTATAAAACAGCATAGATTTATGATATTGAAATCCTGCAAATATTTCTAGTTTATATTTTTTACAATTTTTTTTACGTAAACCTTCCTTGCTATATATACTAGTTAGTTTTTTTAGTTTATGCTATATCTCACATAGCTGGTTAGATAGCACCTGGTGTCAAGTGAAGTAAAGTTGAATTTGAATTTGAACCGCGCATCACAATCTGACACAATACCACTGAACCACGATAGCTTATGACGTTTATTCGTTCAATTCCCACTGAGAAATAAAATAATTAATATTTTCATTTCCAGGCTCTGTTAAGAGCGTGTTGTTCCAACACTAAGTTCCCAGATACCCTCTACCTACCCTGCTATGTGCCGGTTACAACGTGAAGCTAAAAAAATTATAATATAATATAGGTTAAAACAAATACAAAGCTTAAAATTTTGGAACCACTTACACCAATAGAGAAGCAGGCTTTATCATTTCGTATTCTCTGTACGTCGGCGTCTATATGCTCTTACAATATTCGACAGGGCAAGCGAAATGCAGTAGGAAAAAAATAATATTTTTTTACTCTTTCCAAAAGCTTTTAATTGAGCTTCGGGTGCTCCGTGAGTAACCTAGTTTAGTTTGTCTAATTAATCACGTCCCACGTCTACAGCGGAGTGGGGAATAATAAGATAATAATAAATACAAGCATATTGCTGTATTAAAATTGTGTGATATTTATATTCAATTTGGAAATTAACTTTTCTATTATGATTAATTTTAATAAGTCTAGTTGGCAAATAGTGGGGCGCGGAGTGTCTTAGCACTAGGTTCTCTCCCTCCCCCGCTACCTCTGCCTACCCAGCTGTGTGCGGGATACTGCGTGAAGTTGATTTATCATTAATAAAATTTTTGTCTGATTTAAACCTGACTCAATATATGATTATTTTTCTTTTACTTTCTCGCTCTGGTAACAGGACAAAGCATATCGTTGATTTCCACCACTTCACACACAATGTTTCGAAATTTTCGAACTGGGTGAAAAGTGGAGATAGGAGTGTCACAACATTAAGTTACCTCTAAATATTTAATTAGAAAACGTATAAAAATTTGAACGTAGCGGGACTCGAACCC
>DWAN01002330.1:0-15419 GCA_018230445.1 Heliconius hewitsoni
GTTCGAGTCCCGCTACGTTCAAATTTTTATACGTTTTCTAAATAAGTATTTATATAACCTGTTGTATAAAGAGCGTTGACCTTTATCATGTACCACAGAAAATTGAGAATAGAATACTATATAGCACATAGCGTAGCTCAATATAAGATTGTTATATCCTGCCAAAACAATTTTTTTAACTTCACGCTGTATCCCGCACATAGCAGAGTAGGCAGAGGGAATCTAGGAACCTAGTGTTACAACTTGATGGACCCTGTGGTTTTGCATCTATTTAATTTATATACTTTCGCCAAAATGTCAGTTTTTTATATAAATGCTAGTGCACTTAGTACGGAAAAAATATTAAATAAAAAAATCTGTCCCGTGTCTGTCATAAAATATTTATTAGAAATGTAATAACGAATTAAATTTCTAAATAATAAATGAAAAATTAGAAACAAGTGATAGTAAAATCATGTATTTTTTAAGTTTTCTTGATCAGTTTCCCTCAAAATAGTCCAGCAGTAGTCCCTAACATACCTCCCGAAAACCTTCATGACTGTCTTGAAATATCTTGAGGTCTTTGTGGAAACGCTAAACCTGTGAGTCACTTAAGGCGCCCAAGTTTTTAATGAAAAAGTTCAGCTTTAAGTGAAGAAAATGTACCTTAAGTGACATAAAGCCCAGGCAAAAGCAATAATCATCCTTTTTGTTGAAATAAGTGATAAGAGATTGGCTTCGGTTCGGAGAAGCAAGAATCTTTGCTTTAATTATTGATACTTGCATATCTCGAACAAGGTCATCTGGACATAACAGATTCAGGTTTTCTAATTGTGCTATTGATTTTGAGACTAATGGAATGTAATAATATTTAATTTTATGCTTATTTTGTGAATTAAAGCCCGTAGTATTTGTCATACGCACATAACAGTTATTTCGTGATTTGACGGTTCTATCCACAGTATAGGCGATTCAAAGAGAAGATATATTTTTTATGCTCGACGCCCAGCTTATTAGAATAAGTCTGTAGCTTTCACAAAGAACGTGTGGGACCGACGTTTTATCTTTATTAGGTTTTAAGACTGTCCGATATCAGCCTTCAATTCAAATACTGTAAATTATATTATAAATAATAATAAAATAATTAGAAATATAAACTGTCCGTAAACGTAACAAAAACAATCAGAACTTAAATTAAATTCAAGTAAGGCACCATCAAAGTGATATTTTGATAAACACATAATTAATTTTGTTTGATAAAAACACAAGAATCAAAGATTATGTTGCGGGTAGGTGAATACATATGCTTCTTATTTTCTACACCTCTAATGTTCCCAGATGATCTTAAAATTATCAAAATTATCCGTAATCTAAACAATATTTGCCAGCTACAAAAGGACCTTACTAGTTTGAGTAATTGATGTAAGTTAAATGCTATGATGCTATATGTAAAAAAATGCTTTCATATTACTTTTAAAAGAAAGAAACTAAACATAACAACTAAATATTATATTGATAGTTCCTCTATTAGTACAGTAGATACAATTAGGGACTTAGGTGTCAAATTCGACAAAGAGCTGACATTTGTACCGCACCTAGAAAATATCACTGCTAGAGCGAGCAGAATGGGATTTGTAATGCGAAACACAAAATTTTAAAAAAAATTGCACGAAGGTGATATTATACAAAAGCTTAGTAGTAAGCCTATTAGAGTATGCCAGTGTTGTATGGAGACCCCATTACGCTCATTGTCTCAGAATCGAAAGGCTACAAAAGCTCTTTCTACACCACCTCACCTTTTCGTGTGGAAAATTGAGATCACTTAAAACCTACACGTATAGGCTTGCGTACTTTAATTTAAGTAGCTTGGAAAATAGGAGAAAAATTCTTGATTCACTTTTCTTATATAAAACTATCAACAGCATGCACGACAACCCGTCTTGCATGCAAACAATCTAATCTTCTCGAAGCTCCTTGTCGTCTCCTTTGTCTCGATTTTGCATAATTGTTAACGAAAAGAAAGCTTTGGATCCTTTCGGTGACTGTTTGTTTAAGTATCGCCGAAAAGCGACGGAATGTATTTAATATACATATTTCATTCATATTCAATGATGTTTTTGTAATTTTTTTTATTTAGTTTAATTTTGTTAAACATTAAAATTTTTACATTATATTTATATATTTATCACTCTGTAGTCAATTAATTGAAGTTTCATAATTTATTTTTTAACTTGTATTGTTTATTTTATTGTATGAAATAATTAGATACATATAGTGTATATTATTGCATGTGGTATTCACCTTAAAAGGTAATGCATTTAGCTATAACAGTTTAGATTTAAGTAACTGTTACTGTATGATTTAATGTAATTACCACTGGTGGATCGAAATAAATAAAAATTAATAATAATAATTGTTGCCATAACACAAAACTGTGACATGCCAGATTATTTTCAAACATCGTCTTCTATACTAATTAGGTTGTATAATAATAAAATCGGTGTTTCATCAAAAGTATATTATAAATGTTAAAATTTGTAAACTAGTGAATTATATGATAATAATTTTTGTTTCTTCTCTCTGGAATCAAGACAAAAATCCCGGTGTTGAGGTCCGCCACACAATACACCATGTCTTGAAAAATTCAGTGGAAAGTGCACGTGTAGAAGAACGGAGTGTATTAACACTAGGTTTTCTCCTCCTATCCTGCTGTATACGGGGTACAGCATAAAGCTGAAAAAAAAATTTGCAAAGATGAGAAGGATTCGCCTTTCACACAGAAAGCACACAGAAAAAATAATCTAAAATAAATTATAACCAATGGGCTAGCCGGACACTTTAACTAAGATGTAGAGTTTGGGCTGAGGGAGTTGGGGATGAGGAGTTAGGGCTTGCAGAGTCTTTCTGACTTCGCTCTATTATCTGATACCTTTTAAAACTTGCAAGCCATCGGTTTGGTCACATGTTTGTTGGTGAAATTCACATAAAAATGAAATAAATAGAGTATTATTGTTTAAAATTATAATTTTTATATAAAATATGTAATATAAAAAACTTTTATACAGCCATACGTAACCATTCAATCACACGTCATAAACAATGCCTGATATTAAATTGACGGTACAATATTTGGCGTCTGAGTGACATTGGCACAAAGGGATTATAAATAATATTGAATTTCATAGGATTTATGCCTATCCTTAAATTACATAGTGGCAATAGCAAAATATCAAATAAAAGCATGCAACTCTGTCGAGGCGTAGTGACGCAGCGTGTGACTGTAAATACGACAATTCCCTCCTGGGGGCAGTGAATTATTTTCATTTCTTGATAACATGGTAAAGTACAGCGTTGAGTTCCTCCTCTAAGCACTCAATGTATCGAAAATTGAGCAGTGCATGGGTCACAGTAATGTCAGAACAGGAATAAGAACAGCTGTATCCCGCATATGGCATAAAACTGGATTGCCGTGCCCACGATGCCATATGGGATATAGCTGTTCTGATTATTGTTCTCATATCTAGGCTGGTGCACTCCAGTATCAGTTTGAAACATTTGATCGTATACATTGAAGAGCCGTTCGAATCGATGGGGACCCAATGATCTGTAAAAGGGACGTCTCGTCGCCGTTCTCTACTACATTTACTATAAAAAGTGACGTCGGAATTTTTAACCGCACAGCATGTTACAAACTCAAATACCATCCACTACTTTGCAGTTTCGTAGGAAATCACTTTCTCGCGCCACGCAATTATAGAATGACCATCCTGAGGCAATCTTTCCAGGCCGACACAACCTGGGTACCTTCGAAAAGCGCGTCTATCTCCACTTTAATGCTGTAGTTTATTAAATAATTATTTGAATCTACAACGTAAAAATAGCAAAAATGGTGGTTAAATTTTTTATGTTATTGCCTTTTATAGAACATTGTTTCTGTTTTATGTTTTGATAGAAAATGGTGAACGGAGAACGGAGCAAACTTTAATGTCGTGGCTTTTGAGATAGCGACCTCTGCGTGAGCTGAACTTTGTACCTAAATAACAGTAATATATGAAGAGAAAGTGAGACGTAGTTCCGTAGCACATTCGTAGCTGGCGCTCATTTCTTTATTTTATTTATTTTTATCAAATATTCCGTAAAAATATGGCCGTCGTGGCGCAGTAGTATGAGAGTGACTGTAAAAGCGACGATTATAGGCTCGATTCCTTTTCAGGGGATTTCAGGACAGATCTTGGTGTAAAAGGTTTTCTAATTTCTGTTAATATAATGGTTTCATCTGTAATCTGTATAGATTATAGATGAAACCACTATATTAACAGTTACACAATATATGTATATATATTATAATATATGAGGAGTTTATTTGATAAATTCTTTTTCCCCAGGTTTATTAAGTAGGGTTTCTAGGATTAGCATTAAATGTTGATGGATGCGCTAGATGGCGTTGGACGATTATGAAACGCGCTTTCGCTTGGTGCGATCCAAGAACATAATATTGACTAATACTAAGACTTACCTCTGTCCTTGTTCCATGTGGTAAGTGTTTCTCAATACAATTTTTGGCAAGACGACTTTGTTTTAAAACGTCGTCTTGTATAATATCTATCTATATTTAATATAACGAAGCTAAAGAGTTTGATTTGAAGTGTGGTGTGCTGATAAGCGAGGGCCAACGGAAACTCCTAAAAACGTACTCTCAGAATTATCGTCCAGGCCTTTTGATACATAAGAAACGCAATGAGTCAATGGACTATCTTATCTTTTACCTCTCCTCAATCTTCCTCAGTCTCCTAACCAGGATACACCCACAACGCCTATCCCAGCCCAACTCCAGGAGTACGTCTATATATTATAGTCAGAGAGCATTGCCCTGAAACATTTTTCCGTTATATTCAATTTTTTATATATTTTCTAAAAAATATCCATATTTATAATTATACTGAATAGAATTAAATATGCCTTGCCTTTTAAAATTATCGGGATACTGTCAAAAAGTATATAATATATTCATTCTCTATTTGTAATTGTTTACTTCTCTATGGCAAGCTAGGAAATGTTCCCAAAGCAAGGCAGTTAACTGTAAACTGTAAACGCGACGGTTTTGAATACGATTCGATTCGGAATTATTTAATATTTTCCTTTTGGTAACGCACAAGACAGAAATCTATTTTTTATATATTATACTTAATCAAATTTTAATAATTTATTAATAACAATTTATTAATAAAATTATATCCATTATACGTATACGTACGTATATTATAAATCACTCTTGCCAGATTTGTTCTTTTCTCTTGTCTCAAAAACAACTACTACTGAAATATGTCTGCAAACCTCGCTGTTGTTTATCATACTAAGAGTAAAACTCATTTAGTGTAAATACGACAGTAATTAAGAGATTTAGGTCAAATATATTAAAATTATTATTTTTACAGGATTACATAGGGGCCGAGGGTGAACTGGTGAAGCGTCACATGGTCTGACTGTAAATCCACAAGCCCGTGAGTTCGTTTTCCACTCGAGGACAAAGTTATTTTCATTTATTCGCTCGGGTAATAAGACGCACGGCGTTGAGCTCCACTACGCTAGTGGGGAACGAAGTTTCTAAGCATTAGATTCCCTCTGTCTCCACAGCTTGATGCGGGATACAGCGTGAAGCATTATACACATTTTATACATGCTAATATTATATGTCGCCTTTAGTGCGGGAATATAATGTATATTGTTTTATTATCAAACATTGATAGTATTATTTATATATTAATTTTCCTATCAATCTTCCATTGTTGGGCACAACAACAACTGTTGTTGTGCAGTAAAAAATAACTTTTTATTTATATGTTAGTTTTCTATATACAACTTGTGTACAAAAAATACTAAATTAAACTAAAGAAACCCGTATTAACTTACATGAAAAATATATGAGGAGAATAATTACCTCTGTTGTAAAGTAAACGTGTTTACGAAATAGTTGTGGTTTCATATTTTATTCTGGGGCATAATATGTAGATCTGTGAACTGTTTCCATTCTCTGATTTATTGAGATCAAGTTTGGCGCAAATTTTGACAATTAACATGTATTGTACTAAAATAAGCATTTTGCTTTCCTAAGTATGGAATAAAACATATTGTCCATATAAACATATTGTTAGACAGACGCAAAAAAGGGTAGAGTGATGTATTATTTAATTTTGCCACCATCCACCTTTCTACATATAAATAAAACCTCATGCATATTAATTTCAGTATTTATTAATTGTTATTTATTTATTATAAGGTTGCACCAGAAAAGATGAAACCTTTCAAAAATTGTGGGTGCCTTGTAATTTAACCCAATGTAACACACTCTTGGGGCTCTTAGATGTCAACGCAAGGTGTAAGGTGCGTTACCTCAGGCTAGTTGTAGGCTGAAATATTGGCGGAGCCTTTACACTTCGCACTGAACGTAATAAAAGCGCGATTCAGGATACTCGTAACGCCATCTGGTCTGGTTAAAAGAAATATGGAAAATTTCTAGATTTTCAGTAAAATTTTCAATGTTTTTACAAGATTAAGGGTCAGTTTTTTATTTGTCTACTAAATATAATATAATCGTCTATTCATTTGTAGATTATTTGTGAAGTGTTCAGTAATATCCAAATTAATAGCCTAAAACCGACGGCCAATTTGTATTTACTTATTATATATAGGTAATAAAGAAAATAATATTTTCGGCAGGTTTATTATACGACAACTATACATAACAACTGTTTCGAAAATGTGTTTCTTACGGAATCCATGAACGTATACAAAAAAAATCACAATTTAGAGTTTGCCAACAACTGGAAGATCATCTCGATGACCGTCCTCGTAGGCCGTCCCGTCATGCCTCGGTCAAGATACTGGAAATCTACACCTTTAGTATAAGCAACGTTATATGTATCAAAATGTATCCATTTGCTGTCACAAACGAATTGCTTTAAAAAAGCGGCGCAATTAGGAGAATCTCCAATGTTGTCAGTAGATGTATTTGCAAGGTCAGCAGCCTCGCAACATCTTATACGGTCTTCATAAAATTTCCATAATGGCATTCTCCAAATCCTATCTCCTGTCTGACCACTTGCGGCTTCTGCATAGCAAAATAACTCCTCAGAGTTTGTATAGCACGCGCAAGCAGCGCCTCCTAAAGTATAAAGTAATTCTTTAGACATTGTCCCTATATCGAGAATAAATTTAGGCCAATAATTTCTTGCATATACCAAACTATCAGCTACAAGAAGGCGACCTTCCATCGAAGGTACTCTTATTTGTATGCTCTTACCACTGACACTAGAAACCACGTCTCCAAATTTAGGACCCATTCCACTTGACATTAGCTC
Source organism: Heliconius hewitsoni (assembly GCA_018230445.1). Lineage (NCBI taxonomy): Eukaryota > Metazoa > Arthropoda > Insecta > Lepidoptera > Nymphalidae > Heliconius > Heliconius hewitsoni. Next base: position 7,338 of record DWAN01002330.1, read on the forward strand.
ACATAGAGGCAAAATTCCACGGATATTTATAGGAAGCTTAAGAATGGCAGCAGCACGGGTTATAGCTACAACACAAGCTGCCCCCGCCATATCACCTTTCATATATCTTAACTCCTTTGGTGACCTAAGATCAATACTTCCACTGTCGAATGTAACACCCTTGCCAATTAGTACAATAGGCCTAGTACATTCGTCTGCTCCAAAATAGCTAATTTCTACGTATAAAGGGGGTTGTACTGATGATTTACCTATAGCAACGAATCCCCCCATATTGTGGCTTGCAGCCCAACCTTGAGTTTTGACTTCTACATTAATGTCTAATTCGCATAATAAATCTACAGCAATTTTAGCAAAAGATATTGGATTAAGAATGTTAGGAGGCATTTCTTGGAGAAAACGTGCTAAATTCTGAGATTCAGCTTTTAATGTTCCTATCTTCCAACCTTCAGTATCACAATCATCAAAAAGTTGGAGCTTTGCTTTAGGAATAATCTCTGTACTTGTCCTACGTTTATATTCTTGAAATTTCCAAGTAGATAAGGTAGCTCCTTCCGCTGCCGCCTCAGCATTTCCAAATGATTCCACATCGATTAAGGAAGGTTTAAATTTTTGTAGGGCACGAGTACCTACACCGGATGCTATACGTATAGCTTCCTTACTTTCATCCATTTTTTCAGTTGTGTTAAATCTTAAGCATTCCGTCCCAAGCCCAGCAACCGCCACATAACCGTAAGTACTGTCTAAGTCGTAAAATATTCTATATTCGCCTAGTCGAGGTATCGGTGTCAATTTTAGCTGGCTCCATAGTTTTCCACCACATTTTTTGTCATATTTTTGGGCACTAGCCGTTAGTATTGCTTCTTCGCCTGTCACATTTTCATTATAATATATACCGAGCACTAATCCTTTATCCCGCAAAGAACAAAGTTTTGGGTCAAATACTTTTCTTGGGGGCTCCTGTGTTATACACTCGGTTATTGGTATTTTGAACTGTGATATAAACCTTATACACCGTTTACAGTGCTTATAGTTAAACATTATATTATTTTTTATTACTGATGATTTAGTAAAAAACAAATTTCCGAAATATATTACAAATGATTAATTATCGTTGCCCTATAGATTTTACATATTTTTTTTATAATGGATCGTAAAGCATATAAAAACTTTGTCATATATTATTTATTATAGAGTGAATTAAATCACGATATAGCACAACACACAGCTCACAAGCAAATCGCACAATATCTCTGGAAATTGTCAAGAAGTTTTCTTCTTTAACCACTGGGGCGTGTGGCGATTTATCCATTCGGGGATATTTTGGAATATAGTCTCTTGTAATTGACGATAGATGATGAGAATTAAAAATGGAATTGCTAATCTCTCATCTTTGAAGAAGTAAACCCAGAAAGCGAGCAATAATAAGCAAACGTCCACTGTGTAATCGATTGCTGATCTAACATTTGCCTTAGCTCTTTCTTCTAGCTTTTTATAATCTATTGGTATAACAATAGTTGCTCGTTCTGTGGTTTTCAAAACAATTTGTGTATCTAACTCACTTTTAAGCGGAGGTTTCTTTGTCTTATGTTGTGACTTAAGAGGACTTTTCTCTTTAATTTGATTTGTCTTTCTATCTTTTATTTCGATTGATTGCTTAGCCTTTTGTGGTTTTGTCTTTTCTTTATTAGTTATATTATTAGGCTGACTTTTTTGTTTCAGCGAATTTTCTTGACTCTTTAAAACCTTTTTAATAATTTTTTTCTTCGTTACTGCTGTCTGATCAGGTTTTATATTTTTATTTACCTGTTGTTCTGCCACTTGCTTTAAGTCCTCTGTATTTAAATAAAGTGGAGTAGTAGATTTTTTGTGACTACCATATTCTTTGACAATATTACCATAATAATCTATGACAGTCTTACCTTCATCACTTATTATATCCTGTGTTGGTTCATCCTTTTTTATACATCTTTCTTCACAAACTTTTGGAACAGGTTTTATATTTTGGTTTTCTTTTTTGTTACCTATTTTGGGAAAACTAAAAGATTTTTGTTTTGTAAATTTCTTAAGTAAGTTAACTTTATCTTCCTTTTTCTGTTTATTTGGGAAATATTTTTCCTGTTTTGTCAGCTTTAATTCTATATCTTTATCCAAATCACCATCTCTTTTTTTCAAAATCGGTTTTGGCACAAAATTTGGATCTGGAAGAGGTGAGAGTTTCATCGGTTCATCTTCAGGTTCATATTCTTCTTCAATTTCCATAGTTTCTTCGACAGACGATGGCGATGGCCGTGTTACCTTGTTTCGTGGATTATATGTTTGTTCCTCTTCCAACAAAATATTTTCTCTCGCCTCATCCTCAACAAGGCTGTCTTCTTCCTCAGAATAATCTCCATCTGTTGATACAGTACTTGCAGTGTAATCATCGTCAAACGACATATTCTGCCACTTATCAGAGACATCAGAGTCCTGTCGCTTGGATAAAAATTTAATTTCCTTGGCTTCCATAGAGTCTGATTTTATAAATATTTCCGGAGTTTTGATATTAGGTTCTATGTTATTATTTTTTGGCTTCTCATTACTATCTTTATGGTCGGTACTTTTGGTATTGGTATACGGAATGTGATTGGGTTCTCGGTTTAGTGTTTTACTCTTAGACTGTTCTTCTTCTAATGCAACCGCTTTATAAAACCTCGCCATTGCACGCTCATGGAGTAATTCGGTAGAGCTGACTGCATTTCGAAGTGATTTAAAGGGCGTAACACATCTAGAGCTAAGTTCTGGTGCTGATATTGAGATAGGTGGAGGTGATAAAGCATCTTCTAAGTCCAACTGGAACGACTTTCTTTTCTCTGAAATATAAATATAAGAGGCAATTATCTATAAAGCTTTATTAATAACAATTTAAGCACATTTTTTTATAAAATATCAATATACATATATTTTAAAATTTATTTCGCAGTGTTAATCCCACAGCAGTTTCATTTGGTATTCGCATAATGCCAGCTTTTTTGCAGACAAAATTAATCTAGTGTTAATACATTTACGTTCTGTTCTCCATCAATTGAAAGAATGTTACAGGTTGAGTGACACAACCTAAAACCGTGCTTTGTCTAACAACGCTTAGGAAACGAAAACATTTTCAAAAAAATATATACATATTTTCTTAGTGACGAATTCGAATGCACAATTAGTACGTACAATGTTAACATGTACCCGAATCTTTAAGCGCACAAAATATAAAAAAAAAGTCGGGCTGTAGAAATTCTATTTAAGAATAAAAAAATCAAATTCGCAATTGTTCATCAATCATTACACAGAGCCATTCATCATTCTATAAGAAAACATTGATTGATTCACTCAAAAATAAATAGATATACCAATATAATCATTGCATAATAAAATTTCCACTTATTTTCTTAAGAATTTGACACAGCTGCCAATATATGGTTCTTACATGTATATATGTAGATATGTATATACATAGCTGATTAACTTTATAATATTTTAAATATAAATCACATTATTGCTTATATTTCTCTATTTATGTAAAATATTAAGCTAAAAATATATGCTCGTTCATTGGTAATTTATAGTAACAATCTGTAAATAGCTTAGATAAGCTTGAATAAGACTCGAACGAAACTAGTAATTTCGTTACTGAGTGATTGACAGACAATGCTCAGGTGAAATTATTGGACTTAGAAATTTGAAATTTGGTCTGTAGGTAAATTGGGGAAAGTAAGGGAATTAAATGGGAAACAACGGGATTTTCCATTTTGCGTCTTAAAGTCTACGCAAATAAAGTAGCACGTAAAATGTTATGAAAGAAATGAAGACTAAATGAAACAAAAACTAAATACGGGTCTGGATAAATAAACAGAAAGACAGACGGTCCTCAAAGTAATCCTATAAAACGAGATATTTGGACCTGAAGGTTCATTATTCTTTTTTTTTACAAAATCCTAAAAGGTTATAATATAAAGATATAGAAACGGAGTTGCAATCTTCTCGATTATTTATTATTAAGAATGTTTAGGCATTATTCAAGAAAATGCTGATTATATAAGGTATCTCTATACTCCAGCCTTTTCAAACAAATCTTTCAGGGAGTCTTTATATTTAGTATGTCACCTTTCTTGAGCATCTTATTTTCAAATTATTAAAAAATATAACATAAATTTGAATATATTTTACAATACTACTTATAATTTATAGGTTAACTAAATTGGTTCAAATAGCACAGAAAATTATTCGCAAAACAAAATTTTTAATGGCACAATTATTAAAAAATATTTAAACACATCCATTTAAGAAAAAATATTAAATATAGATTTTTGAACTGCATTTTCTCGGCAAAATCAAATTTCGTTTTTGGTTTAACAAGGAATCGAACCAGTTACTCACATAGAACAAATAAAAGGAAAATCGTAAGCATTGTAATTTATAGTGGCTGCGTATAGCAATTTTACGGTGGTATTTTAGTCGTCAGTGTATAATAATAGCAGTAGGCCAATAGCTTGAGCTATAAACATTCATATAAGCTATAAAATGAATCAGACAACAATTAAAGCAGCTTCACGTTTTTCGCTCATAGCAGAGTAGACAATGAGAACCTGGTGTTAAGACACTCCGTTTGTCACTTTCCTTCAATTTTCAATAGATTTTTTTTAAGTGGCAGAACTCTATGCCGCATCGTTTACCAGAGTGTGGAAAAGGAGAAAAGATGTAACAATTATCCTTAGTAGGGATCGAACCTAACATCGTCGCGTTTACAGACGCTGTTTTACTGCGCCCCGACGGCCTACCATATACACAACAACTACAATTGTATGATGCATGTTTATAAATAAAGAAAAATGTAAAATAACCTCATACACGACAATGTTTTATTTCTGTTAATAGTAATCTAAATATCATATATAAAAATATATGTTATTAAGTAGTGATTTGTCACAAATTATAGTTTATATACTTGTAGATTTTTTCTGCTAAAAATCAAGAAATATTCACTTGAGCTTGTCTTAAATAGTGGACTAAAGAACTTTTATTCTTTAAACCTTTTTTCAAAATTTTAACGAAGTTAAACTACATTCGACAGCTATATTATCTAAGAAATAATGATACATTACCGCTCATCGTATCTTTTTTTATTTTATATTGTACAATATAAATCTTTCTTTCTTTCTTCTTTCATATAAATCTACGGGGTCCTATATTATGTTCAACTACATATATCAATGGATTTCAGTTTTACTCACCAGTTTTGTCATCAGATTTTTTGGCGTCCGGGTACAGCACCAACATGAACTCATTGCTAGTGGCCTCGTTGGGGGTTGACACTTTCTTATGCTTCCGCAAAGGTACAGGTGAAGCAGCTTCTTGCACAGGAGCGGTGACTGGAGACGCGGCCAATCTTTTTCTTCTTGGTGCAGGAGATACAGGGATTTCGCCCTCCTCTCTCGTCAACACATCATTAATAATTCGAGATTCGACAGCCAAAAACTCCATATCTACTGCCCGACCTGGAATCTTAATAGTATCAGATTCTGAACTTGGTGCACTCATACCGTAAGGACTTTCAGCTTTCACACGAAATCTGTATTGGCTTCCTTCGATTAGGTCAAAGAGAGTAACAGTAGTTTTACGGCTGGTTGTTGCTTTTAACCAAACATTCCAGCCGCTGCGATAGTATTCTATGACATAGTTACCAATTCGACAGCCACCGTCATCTTCAGGAGGCTCCCAGTCCAATGTGATGGACTTGTCGACCTGTCTAGTTACTGTAACGGTTCTAGGAGGATCTGGAGGGGCGGTAATCGTTACCAAAAAGGCTGCAGTATCCTCTCCAATAATATTTCTCGCGTGCACTTGGTACTCACCACGGTCGCTTCGCCTCGCCGCATTTATTTTTAACATTGAAAATTTCGACGTATTTGAGATTTGAACACGTTCATCAACAGTTATTTGTTGACCATCATGGCGCCATTCAATGACAGGCGTGGGTTTACCCACAATCGTTGTTTTTAAGAAAACAGTTTCGTTTATTTCGTATAATAACCCATCTTCGTATTGTCTCGGATATCGCAACTTAGGAGCTGCCTCCAGTGACAGCCTAGCTCTACTCACGGCGTGACCGGCGCGATTAGTTGCGGTACATTTGATCTCTCCCTCGTCGCTGGGTAGCGTTTGATGAAAAATTAGCACACTAGAAGATTCGTCAGTAGATATCGCTGTCCTTCTGCTACTGAATATTTCGTAATCATCTTTGAACCACGCTATAGTCGGGGGAGGCAAACCCGAGAACGACACTCGGAATTCAGTTTTGTCATTTTCGAGAGCGATCACATCTTCGAGATGTTGAAGGAACAACGGCGGTTGCTGGATCGGGTTGTCAGAGTTAACAGTGAGGACATCAGAGAGTTCACTGTACTCAGAGCGGCCGACGGCGTTAATAGCCGCGACGCGGAACTGGTAGCGGTGTGGAGGCTCTAATCCTGTTAACAAAAGCTCAGGTCGCAAAACGATAGGGGGCGCTGTCCGAACCCAATCCACTGACCCAAGCCGATTACATTCTACTTGATAACCCCGAAGCGGTGCGCCTCCATCGTGCGCTGGCGGCGCCCATTTCAACGTAATCGCATTGGGCTCATCATCCGTCAAAAATGGAATAATATCTGGCTTGCCCGGAAGTGCCGGCCGCCCTGGAATAAGAAAGCAAACGATCTATAGCTAATGAATAAAATTTCCAAACCCACTCGTAATGATCACATAATATGCACATTTTAAAACATCACATTGACATTACGTCGCTAATAAAAGGCGTGTAATCGTTACATGAACCCAGGGCTTTGTTTTGGTGCGCCACGCTCGCAGCGAGCGGTCTTTTTAAAAATAGCTGTGTAGGCTGGGGCGTCGCTCGGCATATGATCCTAACGAGTGTAGGCGCAATCGTTGCGGGGGGTCGGGAGGGCATGTTTGAGGGTGTTATAATCACCTGCTGACTTCCAGTGGACGTTTTTTCTGGTCTTGTGGGAGTGTGCGGAGGATTGGTTGCCCATGGCGGCGGCGGCGCACGCCACACTGAGCCTACGCCCGCGCACTGCTCCGCCCCCGCCCGCCTCCTCCCGCCCGACGCCCGCGAGCTGGGAATAACTCAGACGCACCGACGATGCGAAACCAACTCTTATTGATGCCCCATCAATGTTCATGGACAATTAATGATTTAATTTTAAGTAAATATTAATAAATAACCAAAATTGTTCTGATAATATTTGTGCGTATAATTAATTATTGAATAGTTGTAATGAGACTTCAGATAGAAAAATATATTAGGCACATTCGGGACTGATATTTCGCGAAGAGCGACATCTTTCGGTCGTGTTCAGAAGCAACATGAAAAGTTTTCGATATTGTAGGTCAGTGAAAGTCTATGTGAACAATTTGCTAGCTATTCGCCTAGATGGCGTTTGATAGCACATTCGATACAAAATCTGAGATTATTTCACCGTTGAAAATAACTCGTTCTTTCATACATCGGTGTAATTAATTTAAAGATAGAATGTGACGGCAGGTTAGAGCGGGATTGTTCCGCATTTCTTTCATTCAAAAGAAATTTACTTCGTATGTCTGAAACATTTTTCAATTAAAATTATTTTTTACATAGATTGCGTATAGCTTGGTTGTTCAAGTTACACTGTATCCCGCATATAAATGACAGGGTAGGTAAAGGAAACCTAGTGTTAAGACACTGCGTTCCCCACTTACCGTTTCTTTTTCCCGTATCCCGTTGCATATCTTAACAAATTTATGACGATTAAAATATAACTATAACAATAAAGGTTATCATTTCATACATTTTATATATAAGAACATACGTATTTATTTGATTACAGTTGTGAGTTCGATCGAACTCGGAGATATGTTTTCATTTATACATTTTGGTTTTACCTTACTAACGAACCCAGCATTGAGTTCCGCCACTCAACATTCAATGCCTTCAAAATGGGCGAAGAATGAAGAGAGGCAGCAATTTTTTTATATATATATATATATATATATATATATATATATATATATATATAT
>DWAN01002331.1:0-15416 GCA_018230445.1 Heliconius hewitsoni
TTTAAGTAAATATTTCATCTCCTCGAGTGGGGATCGAACCCACAACCAGTGGGTTATACAGTCACACTTCGTGCCGCTACGCCACGACTGGCCTCATACATAATTATAATATATAATTATAATAATGAAATTATATTTCAGCAAACGGCTTGAATAAAAGGTTTGGATCTGAGCCAGATCTCCGGATAGAAGAAGAGCAGCAAAAGACAAGAACTAATAATAACAAACATTTTCGTAAGAAATATAAAGCACCCCAACCACCTAGCACACACGTAAGTATTATCTAGCAATCGTGTATATAGCAGGGTGAGACAATGAGTGATGAAACTTAACTCTGTAAGACGATAAAAGATGTTCTTTACCTGTGCCATGACGATCTGCCCCCTGAATGATGATAATATAACAATTTTCAATGAAAAATATGTTGTTATAAAATATATGTTTATCATTTCAGTTAAGAGAAGGTTCATCGCCAGATTCCAGTGAAGGGAACGCGAAACTTGAACCTCAACGCAAACTAAGACTGTTTAGGACAAGAAACGAAACCAAAAAATTAAACGTGCATATGGATTCAAAGATACCTGTGTACAAAAACAGCTACACTGATTTCAAGTCATTAGACTTAAACGATCACTTCGGAAGAAGATACAAATCACCTTGTAAAGATAAAGAACAGTGCGCCAGCTATGTTGATAGTAAAGATATGGTGCAAAGCTCGACGTCGTTGCAAAAGGAGGAACGATTGCTTCAAGGCAAACAAGATTATCGAAAAACACGGACGGACAGAGTCAGTGGATGTAGAGCAAAAACATCAAAAACTAATGAGAGTGAAGCGTGGAAGACGCCTTTGCTCAATAAAAATTTCAGGTATTCTGAAAGATTTAAGAATGATCAACCAATACTACGAAGAGAGAAGACTTTTGATGATACACTTACAACGAGTGAAAGAGAAAACGAGTCACCTAGAGCTTTACATGAAAAGAGAACTAAAGCTCTTGGCGAGGAGTTAACTAACAAACTGAGCCCACTAGGCCAGAGAAATCAGCCTTTGAGAAAATCACTTCCTTCATTACTGAGCAAAAGTAACGAAGAAAAAGATGAATTTCAAGAAGAACTTAAGAAGGCGACCAGTAGGATAAGAAAAGAATTAGGAAATAAATTAAATATAAGCGAAAATACTAGTCAAAACGATAAAACACAAAAACCAATCCCATCGAAGCCGGTGACACCGAAAGTCAAGGAACCTAGTCCTAAAGTGAGTAAACCAGATTCTAAACCGATCAATACCAGGCGGCCATTATGTCGAGTGAATGAAAAGACACAGACTAATAAAATTAAAAGAGATGTAAATTATAAATCAGGGAATAAAGAAAATAAGAAATTGATACCCGACAGAGGACAAGCTTCAGGAAAGGAGTCTACACCAGAACATTCACCGACGAGAAAGAAGGAAATTCATAAAGCAGTTCCAGAAAAGTAAGTGTTTTCCGGTTGAATTGCTTTAAAAAATAACGTACTTTATGGATAAAAAAAATCGGTCTATGGATGTGAACTCAATTCTTTGATGAACGAATGCTTGTATTTTAAATATTTTATTTTTCTGATCTCAATGTCGTTAAAGTTGATAAATTGAATGGTTTGACTTTATATATTTTTTTGTATAGAAGTATAACTGTAGAAATTATATTGTTTGATTATAATATATCAGGTATTTTATGTCTATTTAAAATTTAATTTCTATTTAAAAATTCAGACAAAGGCCAGTCCCATCGAAACAGTTCTACTTCGGTATGATAGAAAGTAAGAAATCTGAGCCTCAAGATCACCTGAAGGACTTCCCTGGTCTGGGCAGTCCCATTATTGAGGAATTCACCAACTTTCATCTAATTGAAAAGAAGCTTCTTGGCTACCATGAAGAAGATGAAATGGATAAATTCAATGAGAAGTTTAAGCAAGATTGTAAAAGAAATCGTAAGTATCTTGGTAACTTATAATTTAAAGATTTGAAAAGTTGAAAGAAATGTAGAAAAATTATATTATTTAATTAGCTATATAAAAAAATCTGTTCAAAGATTAAAAATAATATGAGTTGATTAATAGTTATAATATGCAAAATTAAGTTTTTAAATAAAATTTTTCATATTTTTTTGATTTCATTATATTTGTAATTTATAGATTTAAAAAAGTATAGGTAGTCTTCGAGAAATGAATGATTAATCTAGTACAGAATTTTAGTACACTGTACATGATTGTATTTCTTTTTACTATTGCATGTCAACTTAAAAATATATTACTTTTGAAAGTACTCGTAGTATTATAACACATATATTACAAAATATTTATTAAAACTACAGTATCATCAGAATCAGCGTTATCATCAGATGGCTCAGAGGAAGGGTCTGAGGGTTCTTTGGGCATTGCTTTACGACTTCGACCTACTTTGCCGAAGAAAATGCCTAACAGTGCAAGATTCTCTCCGACAGCCGCTTGGAGACAATTAGCCAGCTTGGATGCTCATATTGCTGGTAAGTTAATATAATTTTAAAAGAATATAAAAATTATTTAGCGGCATTGAGCTCCGCCACTCGGTAACAATTCAGTTCCCAGGTTTCCTCTATATATCCTGTGAATAGTAAAAAAGTAAAATTATTTTATTCTATTTATTATTTGTAAAAATGTTTTAGCTTAGCTTCACACTATTTTCCGTATAAAGCAGGGTAGGTAAAAAGAACCTTCTGTTGAGACATTCCGATCCTCATTTTCCGCCAATGCTTGGCGACAGAACCCACAACCTATCTCGTTTACAGTCAGTTTTTTTTAAATATTTTTTCTTAAATAATTAAAAAAATTTATTATCTTTTTTAATCTACACAAATAAGGTTGAATGTAAGTCCAGTATAAATATTTTTGTTATTTTATAAAGTACTTGATGTATGGAAGTCTAAATCACATGTAAGTCCTCATATTTAACCGCCTTCAACATATGTAACTATTCCACTAGTGATAAATAATATAAAACTGTTTCTTTAATTTCAGAAACCCAACCCCTAGCAATAGAAACTAAAATGTCAGCAGATTTGTCTCCAGAATCATCACCGCGGTCAGAACAATCTGCTGATAAATCCGGAGATTCTGGTATATCTGGTGACCACGGACATAGTGATCATAGGATAGACTCACCTGGACATGTAAGGAAATCTAATTTTATAAAAACTAGTAATTAATTGTTTTTAATACTGTGTGGATAATAATTGGTTATATGTTTATCGTGAAATTATTTTTAAAACAGCTTTTCTTGGTAAAGCCCACCGCACCGCGGTGGTAGCTTTCTGTAAGACTGACATTTTTATGTACAGTGCTAATGGCCTAATTTTTTTTTAATGTGCGTACATTTCCTGTTTAGTTGAATAAATTTATTATTTGAGTTAAGGTCACTCCATAGAATATCTACTCATATTACGTTTATTGTTAATAAAAAACTAAATAAACATTAACAATTTTCAACAACAAAATTCCGCATATACAGTAGGATACGTAAAGGGTAACCTAGTGGTAGACAACCTGCTGTGTACCGCCCAATTTTTGACGTAAATTCACGCTGTTTACTAGAGAAAGGAAATGAAAAAACAACTAACAATAAAAAAATTATAGGTAGTAGAAGCAGCATGGACTCCACAACAGGACTTGGGGGACAGTAGCTCAGATGGTACACACGAACCTCTGCAACCCGGCGTTGCTTCCTTTCCCGCATATACCACATACAACCCCGGCGCGCCCTTCAGCCTCAGCCTGCCCCGCGATGATAAAGTGAGTGGAACTCAATTTTACATGTACTCGGGATGTTAGAACTTTTAGGGCTGAATGTGAAAATGTTTTAATTTTTTACTTTTTATCCTTTTTTTGTATTTTCCGTTTTAAAATTATTTTATATTTCGTGCTGTAATCAAAGCTTATCATTTGTATAACTTATAGAAAATTTGTTAATGTTTTACAGTTACTTAAATTGTTTTTTCTGTACTATTTTATATAATAAATCATTATATTCTCAACAATTTTAAAACACATTGAAATAAATTTTAAGGAATATTTTTACATTCGCCTCTAAAACAAAATAAATAAAGAATGATAACTTATCACAGTAGAACACATAGTGACTAACAAACTAACTCTAACCTCCCGGGTACACTTCTGAAGAGGATTAACGATAAAATCAATCGCACATTTGGAGATTGTGAACATATTTTTCAATGTATTCTGCAAGTGCATGTGTATTTCTTAATGCTTTCTTTTTACTTACTCTGCTTAGCTTCTAAATGCAATATAATTTGATAAATCTATATAGTTTTTTTTAAGTAAAGTCTTACACAAATTTACCTTCTGCTTCATTAACAGTAAACTAGGCTGGCTTGGATTGAATAGTTATTTATCAAATATTTGGGGTAAAAACGTTTGGCTAAGTTTTATAGAACAAAAATATATGTTGTACAATATTATTTACTTTTGCGTTCTTTAGTTTCTAAATCGTGATTGTAAGAGCATTAAATGCATAAAAAAATAAAAGTTATTTTAGTTGATCAAGATACTAAAAAAAAAATGTTATATATCAATAATTTATTTTGCTGCATTGATTGATTAGTATTGCATGTTTGCAATAACTAGTCTTAGATACATCGAATGAGTGAGTGGTGTTTGAAAACTGAATCTTAATTTTTTATTATCTGCCTTGCATCTAATATAAAATAACAAATATACTAACCTAAACACAACTTTTACTTTTACATTTTGTCATATTGTGTCTTGATGTTTCTATTTATATTTATCTATTTTTCCTCCCCCAGTATCGTAATCTCTTTTTTTTTCTTTTCTAATATACTTCTACCAGATTCTTTCATATCTTCCATTTGATCTCATCTCTTTAATATTCAAAATATTATTATTTATAATCGCATTTTATCCTTATTCCTCATCAGTCAATAAAAAGGACAAAACCAATCCCACATAGTTTAAAGGAGTATCGTGCTTTTACGAATGTTTTCAGGGAAAACAGTTACAGCAGGGATTCAACAGTCTACAGAAACTTAGGAAATCTGTATCTGGGGCTTTGGGTGCAGCTTTGGGTTCCAAAAGGTTCGATATAGAACATGAACCAATGTTAGAGGAACCAGAACAAAATTGGTTCCTGACAAAATCAGCCCCAAATTCTTTGAGCAACCCTCTGTTGTACCACCAGCCGTTGAGGACAAAGGTATCTGAAGATATTGGCAAGGAAGAACCATCATTGATTTCGGAAAAGGTAATTTATTTGTGTGTACCATATTCCTAGTATTTTTTTTTTAACTTCACGCTCTACCTCACACGTGGCAATGTAGACAAATGGTGCCTAGTGTTAAGACACTCCGCTCTTCACGTTCCACCGCATTCCGGCATTACGTGTTGAGTGGCTAAATCAACAACGAGCTTTGACTCGACATCAGAACAAAGAAATGAAACTATTAAATATTTCGTTCCTTTGAGTAAATTATCTAGGGAATTAACATTATAAGGATATTTATGGCACCATATACTATACATGATTCTATTCTTTGAAAAGAACAAATTGGACTTTGGACTTTATCTTGTAACGAAATCAAACACCTCGGGGCTTTTACAGAACTTATATTTCTTCCAGAGCAAAATTCTATTAAGCTTGTACAATGTCTATCTTAAACTTTAATACAATATGTTATTCTAGAGGACCTCTTATTTCTTTCGCTCCAAGTCTAAAAGTATATCTCGTATTTTCCGACCACATAAAGCATCATTTTAGTAGTGTCCTGTGGCGGTAGTTCTGTGAACTTATTTTCAAAAACACCTTTTTATTAAACAAAAAGGTTGATTTACATTTTTATAATAAATTATTGCGAATATTAAAACTATAAATATAAAATCATTACACTATTCTTTTTTACATAAACGGCTATTAGCATGGCAACCGTGTAAGAAACACTATCATCAAAAATAATCTTTTTTGATATACATACACACGAGTACTTTTCTATAGTTATATAAGATTAATATAAATAAGGAATAACTTTGACTTATTTCTTAGGGTCCAGAAGAGACCAGATGGCAAAGCTCATTTCTGAAGTGGGGAGGTCATGTAATGTACCTTCCGCCAGCACCTGACCAACCGATGTCCATGCTAGGAACTGTCGAAAGGCCTATTAGGTGCGTATATTTACTATTATTGTAAAACTTAAGAGTTTGTTTGAGTTAACTCAGGAACTACTGGTTCTAATTGAAAATATTATTTTTATATTGGATAGTTTATTTATCGAGGAACGTAGGATACCGGGTGCGGCCAAAGTTACCTCGGGCATTTGTTAATTTGTATTTCACTAAATTATTTAGCTTAGAGCTTTAGTTTAGAAATTATTTTAATAAATGCTTACTCTCCTTTTAGGAGTAAATCGAGTGGTTGTCTAGAGGCGTCGGCTCGTGCGGCGCGGGCGGCTCTCGCGGGAGAAATGAGAGAACGGGAGCGTTCTGCGTCTCCCGACATCGCGCGTGCTGTACCCGCGCGAGTAGAACCTGTTACCTCGGTGAGTCATTAGTGCATTCAATAAACATTCACATCTTATACCCGATAAGTATACTACGGCCGATGTAGCCGCCTTAATGTTAGGTTTATTAAACTTTTGCACATTTTACCTACACTCTGGAAGAAAATAATCAAAAATTAAAAAAATTCTAAAATCAAATCTCTTAAGCCGTCTACAATTAACTTCTGGGCGGCCACGACTCTCCGATGGAAACGCAAGGCTATGTGCTCGTGTCACCTCATCTTCCCATCGCTGTCAAAGAACACCGTGGGATGAGGCCAGGGAGTCAAACATACTTTTGTTAGACATAAAGGTCACCCCTGTAGCTTCCACTTGTCAAGACCGTTCTCATCGTGAGGCTCTCATCGATCCTCACAATGAGTCTGAGCAATATTGCTACCCATCCAGACTCTCATGTGGGTTATAAAGTTATGTTTTATATGTAAGTTGTATGTTTTTATTCTCGTGCATTATTATGGTTTTATTTATTCGACTTGCATTTTTTGATCGGTAAATTATAGTTGTAAGCAATACTGTGTCCCTCAACAATACGAAATATTTATTTTATATTTTTTATTTACATAAAACACAACATATATTTTGTTTATTGTGATCTAATTAACGAAACTTATATTAATGTGAAATAAATTAAATATTTAAAATTACATTACTATTTTTTAGATTTAGATGGTTAAAATTAAAAGTTTTTTTGCTTTACGCTGTATCCCGCATATAGCAGTGACGACAGTTAACCTGAGAACCTGGTGTTAAGACACTCCGTTCCCGTCAAGATACCTCCGTTCCCCACTTACCGCCGATATCACGCGTCAGAACTCAACGCCGTTGTTCATAAGAATAAACATAACTAGATAATTTTCTATTTAAATATAACCAGAAACATTAACTTGTAGTTATTATTTGAAATATGTTCGTGCTATTTGCGTATTCCCAATGCCGCGTCCTTCGTGATAGTTTACTAATAAGTCACACAGTATTGTTTTCTTTATTTGTTCATCACGCGCTAAAATGACCGTCACAATCTCAATCTATTCTTAAAATATATTTTTTCTGAAGAATTTTAAGATAAAAATTAGTTATTGTTAGTTTTACACTTTTCATCTTTTTTGAGATATTTTGTGCCTCATTCAAGCCAATATTGCCTGCCATTTTGCCTCCAGTCGGCTCTAGGCTATGCATATGTACAATGTTCATTTTTCTTCATGTAATTCGAATTGTGTTAACACAGCCACAACATTGTTCCATCATCTATTATTGATAAAACTAAAACTAAATTTAAAAATGAAGATTTGATCCCTTTAGCTTTTATACATAAGAATTAGCAATTATATATAAGAATATATGTTATATAAAAACGAGATATGATACTGTAAGAAGGACACTCAAAAAGCACGGGACTCCCCGGACACCTTATATGTGCGTGTTGATGACAGCGGACGAGGCGAAAGAGGTTTGTAGTGATCGTAAAGTTTGGCGCTCCGTTCTCTCTGGCTACCTCGCTAGAGATAAATGTTAAAATAAACAAAAAAGTTCTATTCGAACTAGGTTTAAATTCTTATATATTTGTGACAAATTATGTTTGTTGCTAGAACCTCTGTAGAAAGATTATTAAGAGCTTATGGACGTAATTGGCCAGTGCGCGCGGATGAATAGCCCGGATTAGAATACCACTTTGTGTTTTTTGAGCGACGCACAATGTTGTCATGTTACCCAATGATATCATATGACATGATGATATTAATTTACCACCTTCTACAATCTTATCCGCAATTTCTAAACTTTAAAAGCCTGTCTCAAACAAAAAACGTGCTTATGTAACAAGATATTACAAATTCGTCTTAATTTTCTCACTTCTCGTTCTCACGGTAGCAACAATTAACAGCTTCCGGATTGTTTTGTTGTATTTTTATATTATTAGCTTTGACTGTATCAACAATGCTTGGTTTTATCAAATTTTTGAATGACGTTAAGCTTGTATGATGTGTAATCATCACGCACCTTCTTTCTTTAGCGAGCTTAAAGGACCACTATAGTCTTATCACAGTGTCAAAAAAATTATTAAGCCCAATGCCGCATTTTGTCTTCTTATGAGAGCGAGAAGTTGGAAAAACTCAATACCCGAAATGGACATCTCAAATATACAACCTTATTTTACAACATAAATTACGTATAATTTGTATGAATAAATTTTTTGAAATCTAATATAGGCAAGAAACCCTAGTCACGTGATGCGATAAGACTTGACTACGGTATAAAAGAGATGATTGTGGTTCGCTCCTAGCTTAAGAAAATACAAATTTAAAAAAATCCATTCTATTAGACAAAAAGCGACCACTGTAAACGCAAAAACTCACACTGCTTACTAAGCTAAACGCGCAAATTAACGTGAAAATGAAGAAAAAATTGATGAGATATCTATATTTTTGATACAGATATACTCGTAGTTTTTTGTGTGCGATAACATAACGTGCACTTAGTATTCCAAACAAATGATCCACCTACATTGTACACAGATAATTGCGTTCTAAATATCACGACTGTGCCGTGTCTTGGGCTTAGGCTTTTGTTTACATACTTCGATATACGACCTCGCGTGGAATTCTTACTTCGTGCTCGGATTTAAGGCTTAGAGTTCTTTTTTAAATACGATTTATATTTTAGTTATAATTTCTATTTCTATAATCTTATATTATATAAGGTGCTATGTGTTAATAAAAAATAAAATAATAAATTTCTCTTATCGTAACTTGAATCCGCTTTAAATTTATATTAATAATATATAACAATTATTAACAATTTATAAATATTTTTTGCAAAAAATGTAATTAATTCATCACGTTTCTCTTAGCAGTGCAGTCGATACGTTATCTTACCAAAGTAAAAAACGTTTCGTCTCCTCATCTTATCATTGCATTCAGTTAGACAAAATAGAGACCTTCATAGCACAGAGGCACTGCCTCTGGCTGTAAACGCGAACGTTGTGGGTCCGCTTCGTCATTGAATTCTTTCTTTCAAATTCGAAGAAAATATCAGAAATTTTTAGTTGCGTGGGGAACGGAGTGTCTTAGCATTACCTTCCTTTTCCTTCCAGCATAGATGTCGAATATAGCGTGAAGTTAAAAAATAGACATCGGAAATACGCCACTAGATGTAAAAAAACAACAATGTTATATAGCTAGTGTTTGAGTTTTGCTCAGTTTAAATCGAATTTCCCAACTCCGTATCTTCCGTGTAATTAAATGAATGAACTTCACAAAAATCCGCATCCGCAATCTTTCTGTATATTTTTAAATATTGCTTTTCGTTCTTATTAATAGTAAGTTCTTGTTACAATTTCTTAGTATAGAGTTAATAGTTAATGTTATTGTTTTAACACATAAAATTAAAGAACGTGCTCTGATGGCGTTTCGACGAAAAATGTCAAAAATCAAACAAGCCACAAATGAGGCAAGATTAGGCCAGAATTAGCCTTCGAGAACATATAATACTTTATATTGGAGGTAAATCGAATCAGTTTAACGCTGTATCCCACACGCAGCAGGGTAGGCAGAGGGAACCTAGTGTTAAGATACTCCGTTCCTCTCTTTCCACCGAGATCTGGAGGCATTGTGTGTTGAGTGGCGGAACTCAACGCCGCACTTTTGCCTCGACACCAGAGCGAAAAAATGAAAATATAAATGTAAATAAATATTTCATTTCCCCAAGTGGGGATCGAATCTACAACCAGTCGATTTTACCCGTCCCACTTTGTGTCCCTGCGCCACGACTGGCCTCAATTCATTTTAAGACAAAAAACCAAGCCCTTAAAAATCGGTGGTAACTTTTACACTCGTATTATACGTGTGCATGCCTTAAACATACAATAAACAACATTATTATGTTAATATATCCAAATATTTACGGGTTTTACGTCATTAATATGCAACGATAGTCATATGAAGTATGAGATATTTCCTCATACAGTAAATTACGGCGTACATCACAGAATTCTAAATTTTGTTTCGTAATTTCTAAAAAATGTCTTGAAGCGCGTGGACTTTAAGACGTAAAATAACCATTTTATGCCTTAAAGTCCACGCGCTCCGAGAACGTACGGTTTAGTTGGTCAGAGTGCTTAGACGGTTTCCGAAAAGGCGCGGGTTCAAATCCGCTACATTAAAATTTTTATACATTTTATTAATAAGTATTTACAAAATGTGTAAAAATAACTTATATCCCTACCTAATCTGCCATTTTTTGTTGGACCTTAAATTATGTATCTTAAGTTATGATTATTTATTTTTAATCGAATCTCACTTAACGCGTTTAACTCGTGGAAAGTGTTTTATCGAAAACAACTCGTTAAAAATAACTCGTTTAAAATATTTTTTTTAATTTCGCGATGTTGTGGTTCAAATTGAGTACCTTTAGATGACATTGAAAAATTAGGATCCAATCGAAGGCTTAGAAGGATAAACTTTGGGTTTAAAGAAACATTAAAAAAGGTTATACTTTATAGATTTATTCGAATTCGTTTCATTGGTGAGGACAATAATACGTAAAATCGCATCTTATTACTGCTATATTCCTTTGGGACATACATACCAAGTTTTAGCTTTCTGGCGAACCCTGTATTATTTGTTATTACTAATAGTTGCCTTTGTTTGCGTGGACTTTAAGACGTAAAATTTAAAAAAACCCCCTCCTTTTTCTCGAGAAATCTTCTAGGTCTTCTATTCTTCTAGCAGAAAAATATTCCTCTGTACTTCCTAACCGACTAAAATTCTACTTTTGAACTATACTAATTTCGCCTGTTCGTTGTAAATATGGCCTATGACGGTCAGGAAGCATCACGCTAGATCAAGTATGAATAATCCTAAAGAACATTTTTCAAATATAATAGGAAATAATCAGAAAATTTTATTTTTTTGTATATTGATAATTGATAAAACATGTGATATATTCTTGTTCCTTATAACTTTGTTATAGCAATTAACAAATCGCAAAAAATAATCACTTCCGTTCTGTGCAAGGTATCTAATTGAGGCTGTAGTGGCACAGCGGAAAAGCGTCTGGTTTTGAACGCGTTGGTTTCGGGTACGGTTCCTACGCGAGTATGTGAATAATTTCATCTGTCTGCTTGGAGAAGTGGAGAACAGAGTGTCACACACTTTTATAGTGCAATGTACTCGGAGCTGTTATTCACTGACTCTAAACTCGGATAGTTTATTAGTGGCCTCTGAAGAGTTTCACTTTTCAGGTCCTGTCCTCATTATCAGATCAGCTCGATGATACCATATGACTATATGTATTGTTCCCTTAAGTTTCTTTTCCTAGTCAGTCTATTAAATGGCTACCATAATAAATTTCTTATAAATATACGTTTCGAGTGTTCTCACATCTGAGCGGTCGACTCCTTCTCCTATCCTCATGCTTAACGAAGATAAAACACTCTCTCCTCTGCCTACTCCGCTCTCTTCCTATCCGTGACAAATAAAAAAAAAAAAAGAACAATAAACACACGTTCTCGTCGTCGCCTCCTTGTCTGCACATCACTCGAGTGCGCGGTAGTGCGGCGAGCGCACCTGTCGACTAATTATTACTTATTTCAATGTTTTTTTTGTATATAAGTGAATAATTTGTTGGTATGTATCTGTTTTTTTTTTAAATAATTTAATTTATGTACGATTAGTTTGTGATTTTTTTTATTTTTTTTTATGAGTTATTTTTTTATTTTTTTCATTATTGTTGTTAAGAATATTAAGTTGTATATTTTTATTTAATTTTACTTATAACACTCTTTCTTTATATAATCGTGATTTGTTCTTATATATGGGACCGTTGTGGCACTAGCGTGGTTGTAAGCGCTACAGGTTATAGGTTCGATTCCCATTTGAATAAATGAAATATTTAATATTTTAAAAGCAAAGCAAAGCAAGGCAAGGCATCGCCACTCAACACACAATGGCTTAAAGAAAAGTCTTAATGAGAACGGAGTGTCTTAACACTAGGTTCCCAGGTGCCGTCGGCCCTCCCTGATATGTGCGTGATATAGCGTAAAGCTAAAAAAAAAATTGTGGTAATTTTATTAATAGCGGCGCAGTTAGAACGTGTCTGCCTAACCACGAAGGAGATTCAAAGTAATCAGACGGACCTATAAGAGTCTCCTTCCCTCACAACTTTTCACAGCGTGTAGAGTAGCGACACTGAACTTTGCCTATAATTTGGAAATATCATTTCAATATAATTTCAATTCAATCAATTTAAATATAATTATTTATAACACATCCATTTCCCACTTTCCGCCGAATTTAAAGCATTGCGTGTTAAGTGGCGCAACTCAACGCCCCGCTTTGTCTCGGTCCCAGAACGAGGAAATAAAAATATTAAATATATCATTCCTCCCAGTGAGAATCGATCCCACAGCTGCCATTCACTTAACTTATATTATTACTTAATTTATATTATTATTATGATTATATTAAATAACTAAGACTGCGTATGCGCACGTCATTGCTAACGGTCACGTTGAGTTGTTTGAAAATTAATGTTTACTACAATATATCATTACCAATTAGTTATTGCATAGATGTATTGACGCCATAGGTACTCATAGTAATGCATTGGAATGTGTTTGACTGTAGGTGGGTCGTGGGTTCAAGTCTTACTTAAAGGAATTTTAATATTTATTGTATTTATAACATTTATTTTTACAACCTATATTTAGTAAGAGAGTGGAGAAAGCAAGTATGAGAAAGAGTTTCTTTGTAAAGCAAAAAAAAATTAAATCGTATATCATTATGATATCGATATTCAAAATATCTTTGTATTTAATAAGTTTGTTTGTATTTTTATGCGAACTTGTTAGTCCCGTCAAATTTCGTTGTTAGAAATTTTGGGAACTCCTTTCGTAGTGCTTCCCCACATTCTCCAAGGTCATCTACATACCAAACTTTGTGGTCTAATTCTAATTATTTCTTTGTCACGTAATTTTGTCATGTTTTTTTGTCAAAACAACGAAACTCGACTACACAAAATTAATATATCCAGTAACACTCGCATCAAGACAAATGCATTATTAAAATCGATTCACTGGATTAATAGTTACATGGGAAACGAAAACATGGATATACATACACGCTAAAACATAATCCTCCTTTTGGGTAGTCGGGTACCTCTTCACTACATCATAAAGTTAGGTAACAATTTACCTATATAAAACCAAGTAGAAAACTCGCATTAGCACCATCTTGAGTGTCGATGTGTGTTGTAATTTATGTAATTAGATGGCAAAAAGGTTTAGCGTAATAACTTTCTGTTTAACTATTATGTACCTTTAAAATAATATTTTATATCTTTTGTGGAGTTATCTTCCGCATTGTATGGGGTAAACTTAGATAGGTTATCAGACTCAAATCTCAAGTCACTCGCTACAGTTGTGGCTTCGATTCCCACTCAGAACAATGAATTATTTTCATTTTCTCGCTCTAACTGAAATTTATTAAATTTTAATTATTCTACGAGTGGGGATCGAACCCGCAACTTCATCGTCGCGTTTATATTCAGACGCTGTCCCACTGCGCCACAACGGCCTCAGATTTTAATCAATAAGTTTAAACATATACTTACTTAAAACTGGTATTACAAGTACTACCATATAAAATTTATATGTTAATAAAATGACACTTTGTATGTATATTAAACATTACTAAAAGTGTCTTCGTCCTCTACTTTCTTGATACTTTTATAAGCTTTACATTTTTATAAGAAATTTAAAAAAAAAATACCTCATACTATTATTACCAATATTGAAAAAACAACGATTTTTGGTTTTTATACTCATCGATGCCGTCGTAGCTGCAAATGAATTATGATTTATTTGAGCGCGGCGTTGTGTTACGCCACTCATCACGCAATGTTTCGAAAATTGAGCCATAAGTCAAGAACGGAGAGTATTAACACTAGGTTCCCTCTGTCATCATGCTATATGAGATACCTAGCATTAGTTTCAGTTGCTCGATTTTACTCTGAAAATGTAAAATAAACTATAAATTAATACATCTAAAACAATTAACGTCACGGGTAATAAAATTGGGGGCAATTCAAAGTAGCTAGGTACTCACGGGTCTTGCAAATTTTTATAGCACACAACAATACCCTTTAATATTATTTCACAGTCGGCTTGTCTTCAGCGCGGAAGTGCTTCCGGAAGATAAAATAATATAAAGCAATTCGTGTCTTGCTCTACTTTGAATAGAAATTTAGTTTCTGTGGCCAGTCGTGGGGACGAGGTATAGTTGAGATAATTGAGGGTCCATTATTGCTAAGTATAAAAGCTATCCAAATTAATTTACTTAATAATAAACGATATTTTTAACATTTTTAAAGTGTTATTCCACACTTAGGAAAGAAATATTCTTATGCCGCGCGTCCTGGAAACTGACCAGGAACCGAGAAGCAGGAGAACAAACGATATTTTTTAGCTTTACCCTGTCCCGCATAGCAAGATAGGCAAAGGGAATCTGGGAACCTAGTGTTAACACTTCCGTTCCCTATAACACACTTCCGTTCATAACTTTTCCGTCGAATTCTTGTGACATTGAGTAGAGACGGAACTTAAAACCGCGCTTTGCCTCGTTACCAGAGCGATAAAATGAAAATATTAAATATTTTATTCCAGCAAGTGGAAATCGAGCCCGCAAACGTCTTATTTGCAGTTGTGTGGTGTGGTCGTGCGCCTGCGCCACGACGGCCTCATATACATATACACATAAATAACTGTGTTTATACGAATATATATATATATATATATATATATATATATATATATATATATAT
>DWAN01002332.1:0-15412 GCA_018230445.1 Heliconius hewitsoni
TATATATATATATATATATATATATACATGTGAGCTTGTATTTATTTGTTGTTCTTTTCTTATCTATTAACTAGTCGTTTGGACGGCTGACTTGATAATTAACCAGTTCTTTTTCCTATGTTAAAATGTAGAGCACAGTTGACTCGCATATTATATCATAATTAGAAGACTTTAAGACACCCTCAAAACTCTCTGGTCAAAAAGGCATTAAAAATATATTCTGTTTTACGTTTTTCGCTCGAATTAGGACTTGCTTGCTTCATCTTGCCAGAGCGAGGAAATAGAACTTGTTAATTTCCTCGAGTATAAATCGAACCGACAACATGTATTTTTTTATTGTACACCATTTAAATAAAACACACAAGCCAAGTTTAACGTTAAATATTTTTTTAAAAATCCCTTTGAATAATTTCTAATTGCACCAAATATTTTTCAATGCAAATAAACTTTGGTGTTGTATGTAATCCGGCTTAAATTTCAATCCCGTACAGCTACCGTAGAGTACGCTTGTGTATGAATTAAAAAAAAAGGTTCTCACAGATCGTGCTTAGTAGGGCAGGCAAAAGGAACCTAGCACCTAGTGTTAGGAAAAATGGGTAACCCCTGCCTGATTAATGATGCATGAATTTGTATGTAATTTGCTTGTAATTTGTGAAGATCACTTGCCAAATATATAGCTATATTCTAAATTAACGCTTGTCTCGAATATAGTAGCGTAGGCTGGGAGAACCTAATGTTATAACACAAAAAAATCCAATTCGCCCAATTTCAAGATATTACATATTGAATTTCTAGTTTTGTTTTTTATATTACAAGAAACGTAAAAAAAGAATTTATTAAGTATTCACAGTAAAACATTTTTTATAATAGAAAAAGAACCGACAATGTTCGTCCCGCAATAAATAATAACTCACTATCTTTACTCAGACGTGTCACGCTATTAAAATCGTAGTCATATAAACAAGATGATAATCTGAGTCGTAAAATTTTTACTTTACCGCAAACAAAAATATGAAGAGGCCATGCTGATGTACTTCATCAATGGTATATAATTATTTTTTTACAAAAATAATATTTTTCTTTTCCTTTATTACTGTTTACGTTTTGCTTAATTATTATTATTATTTTGCAAAGTATAAGTTGCATTACGTAAAAAAATACTTAATTCTCATACAATATTGATAGTAAGCAAACAAATGAAATAAAACATTCTGAACCATATAATAGCATATTGCTAAAAACCATTAAAGTTCCTTACCAGGAATGACCCACATTCCGCATCAACTATTATTCAAATCGTGACTTAGATTATGACAACTATGTAAGGCTTGGCTGACATTACGGCAAGTGACGGCAATAGCTTGTTTAGCTTTACTATAAAAATAAATCAGCTTCACGCTGTATCCGGCATACAGCAATCCTGCTTTATACATATATGTATATTTTTTAATACAAAGAAGAATGCATATGGAATGTATACAGCATATAGCGCAGGGTAGGCAGAGTGTTAGGACACTCCGTTCCCCACTTTCCGCCGAATTTTGGAGGGATTGCGTGTTGACTAGCGAAACTCAACGCCACCCTTTGCCTCGAGACCAGAGCGAAGTAATGGAAATATATATTTAAATAAATATTTTATTTCCTCGAGTGGGGATCGAACCCACAACCCCTGGCGTTTACAGTCACACTTTGTGCCTGGATCTCTGGCCTCTAGCTTTACTTTAAACTAACCAAAACTATAGCCACGTTGCCATTATACCCTCGATGTCATAGCATCCAGGCTTTCGACTCCGCACTCCACTAACAATGCAAGTTCACCGTCTCAAAACAAAGACGTTTCGAGGCTTAGTGACAGCGTATAGCCGGCGATACAACTTGCCAATTATCAAGCTAACGTTGTAAAAGCACGCCAACTTTCGAGTCAATTTTGTGCCTTGAGAACTCGGGCTTCTCCATGTTTATGGATGCGAGACGGTCGTTTATCTATGCAACGTACTGCTTCCTCCATTGCACGTTTTGTTTGATCATATTTATCGTGGTTCGCCCCGGGACCCATTACTTAGCGAGCTTTATACCGTAGCATCTCATTAGAGATCCAGAGCACTGTGTACTAGCTACTTGGTATCTACATTGTATCGTAAGTAACTGATAACGTTTTGTTATAGCGTATTGAATGGGATTCTGTGATATCTTTAATCTGGTTATAAATATATCGACGATTGTGATAGCTACCGCCTCAGCTTATCGATAGATAAGTATATTGTTTAATTAAATATATCAAGTTTTTGTGATTATTGATATGGAGATGCTGGCTTATAGATATATTTTCGATTATATTGTGATTACCGCCTATTAGAGTAATCGTATACGTTACATTGGTCTTTGCTTTATAAAAGAACGTTGATTAAATAATTTAAAATGCAATAATGAGTAGAAAACGCAGGGTTTATTAAAATAAAATATTAGAATTTATTAATAAAATTCATGTAAAGCAAAAATAAGAGAATATTTAAATTGTAGAAATTTACTATATTTGACATTTCATTGTTATTGTGCTTGCAATTCCAACATACCAAACAAATTTGTAGTAAATTCATTTTGAGGTGAACCTCAGAAACTGTTTAAATATCAATGAATGAAAAATTGTAAATGAAACTATTTTAACCGGATTAATCGGGTATATTTTGTATTTTATACATTTTTGGGGAACCCGACGTTTTGAACACTTTACAGTAGTCCGTGGTCACGGGTAGACGGGTGTCGAAACGTCGGGTTCCCCAAAAATGTATAAAATACAAAATATACGCGATTAATCCGGTTAAAATAGTTTCATTTACAATGTGTAATAATCGTGAAAACCAAAGAACTTATTATGAATGAAAAATTCTAAATGAATTTTCAAATTCATTCAGAATTTTCACCTCAGAAACTGTTTAAATCCGCATTCTACTATGACATAATCCATCTAACCCATCAACAAACACATCACCGCCATAAAATCTAAAAGGAAACAGTAATTACCAGTCCATTTGAACAAATCGACGTCCTAAACTAGAAATTGGATCTATTCGAATTTACGTGATCACAAATTGGACTTTTTAATGTCTTTATAAGTGCTGTCTAACACGGAGTTAATGAAACAGCCCGCTTTATTGATCTACCTGCGAAGTGACACGAGTTCTACCCCATATAACCTGACATTATGTTTTTCTTCAAATTGTTTTCTATCTTTCACTCGTACGGTGTATAAGAAAGAGATGTAAAATTAGAAACCGTGCGTGCATTAGAATAGAACATTTAATTTGTAAGACGACCCCCGTCATTTGATAAGCCGATGATGTATTTTTTAGCATTAATCCATTAGGCTGAGATATTTGGAATGTGTTTTTTGCTTTTTCATAGACAAAATTGAACATTTTATTAAATTATTGTGCTTCTTTATAAGCAGTAGCGTTATTTTCAATCTGGTCCATACGTTTATGTATATTGCATGTAATATAATATGTATTATAAATGTTAACTAAAACGATATTAATCCGTTCTGTTCCTGAATGTATTTTAATTCGCAGTAAATTCAAAAAGCAACAATAATAATGTATGTAACATGTACTACAAGATCGATTATTATCCCCTCATAACATTATATAAAACTCTTGTCTTTATTGTTCCCTTTAGACATTAAATATTTCTCTAGTAAATTAAGCTATTCGCTCACAGTAGTTTCAATCTTTATAATGTCATTTAAGGCATACATAGACAAAACTCATTCATATCTTAGGTATATAAATAGAACCTCGTTTAAAAACGCAATGCTGCAGCTAGTCCTACTAGAAGAGAATAAAAATAAAAATTAAATATTAAGATTAATGCATCGAGTGTTGTAAATTGTAAGCGTCTTAAGGCTGTCGTAAGTTAAATTAAACTTGACATTTAAGGTAGATTTTTTGTCTATTGAAAAATGATTACTTAAAGTAAATTTAAAAGTGTTTTAAAAATACGCGTCATATAATATAATTGTAGTTCCACCCCAAAACAATGTATAATTTACCATCTGCTCTGTCAACTGCTGTTGAATAATTTGAGACGATTATACTTTTTATTTACATACATGCTTAGTGTTGCCGTTATCATTTTTTTTTCTTTGATCATTGTTAAAGCTTCACACGAGCTTTTTTTTACAAACTTATATTTAAATTGAAATATATATCTAAATCTATTCTATTTTTGTTATGAAACATAAAAATTACAAAAATATTATCATAATGAATTTAAATATTTCCGTAATTAAAAAGAATCGTACTTGGGTACTCCTCAAAATGAAGCAAGAAATAAATGTGTAAGGCAATGAATTCATACGCTTCGATTTTCTTTAAAGTTATCTTGGCTCAGAAACAAAATATCAGTCCTTGCATGTCTCGCAGAAAGCAGGGTAGGAAAGGAGAACCTAGTCACCGCTTTCCACCTGTATTCAAGAATTTACATGCTGAGTGGCGAAACTTTTCACCTCTCTTCTGCCTTACTACATTGGGGAAATTATAATAATTCCTGCGAGTGAAAATCGAACCCATAGCCATCACCACTATGCAACGATCACTTAATTAAATCCTCGTCAGCTCCCTATTTCTATATTTACGATATACACAAATTTCCCCGGCCCTATTCCAAAAAATTATAACTTTATAAATCAACATATTCCATTTCCATAATGTTGCATATTTTATGTTATCCAAACAAGCAGTCAGCACCCGCATTCCAGACAATTGATGCAATCATCGTCAATGAGATTTTCGGGGGAGTAAAACGTAATAAGTAATTGTATTGGCGTGTATGAATTATAATAAGCTATTCTATAATATTTAAATAATAATTTGTTATTTATTTTTATTCGAATATAAGAAATTCAAATTATTAAATTTAGGTGTTTAATCAAATGTTATATCAATTATATAAAGCTATTTTGTTACTGATACAAAAAAAAGTATAAAATAGAGACTTAGATATTTAATTAATACATAATATGCTGATTATCTCTTTTGATCTTGTATAAGAATTACTGATATTATTTAAAATCGACATAAAAATATACATGAAAATATATTTTTTTCCATACGTTTTATAATATAAAATATTGTAGCAAGGGTAAACAGTAGTTACATGTGTAATAAATTAATAACACATTGTCTAAAGATAAGCCATATCTAAGAACATCGGGATTATAAATAAGAAAGTTAAATTTAAAGTTTATCAAATACAACCCGTATTTGAAAAAATTAGATAAAATTGCTTATATTCTATTACTCTTATAGTTATAGCTATAAATTGATTGCTGAGAATTGATGAAGATTTTTATATTTATTTTCTAATGAATATAATAATTATATATATTCAAAATAATAATAATATTAGTAATAAATAAAAAAAATGCCTATAAAGGTTTTTTTTAAAATTTACATATACTTATTTTTCTTGATAAAAAGTTTTAAAAAAATATGCTTTTTTTTGTAATTTTTAGATGCTTAACATGACGATAAGCTAAGTGCAACGTCGTATATAGGTAACTTATATAAGAAATAACTATTCTAAATCTATCCCAAACAATTAAATTGAAAAGGAAACATAAAAGGATACTATAGACTAGCACTTCGATAAAACCGAAATGAAGACACATCATTGTCTCCAAGATTTATTAACAAACACGCCACAATCTTGTCCTCGTAGGCGGAACAGTATTTGTGAACGACAAAACGTAAAATGCTCAACCCTTGTATATTTTCGTCCTTCCTTGATAAATCCGGGTCGGGACGTCGCTCGATAAGGAAAAATATGTTAATTTGCTCACCCGAAAGAACTGATATGACCTACTAAGTGATTGGTTTCCTGATGCGTTGGCGTGTTTTGAATTTGAAGTCGTCCAGCCGCCTAAATGTTACCAATGTTTATAAATTGCCGGATGAGAGTAAACAAAAATTTTATTCGAATCCTCCGATTGAAATGTTCCGAATTTGTGCAAATAATTTTTCTTTTTCCTCTGAAATTATGTTCAATATGGAATAAGTGATTGTAAAGAGAAAATATTTCGTATTTTAGAGGTTCTTTCCTTAATTAAGGCTCAGGGTGTTCGAAATTGAAAGGGGTTTCGGCAAGAATTAGGTCAAAGCTTGAAAGTCTTCATGATGCGAAATATTGTGGGATTCAACTTTTATTTCGATCTTTTACAAGTAAACTAGCCAATTACCGTGTCTTTTATGATATTTTCGTAATAGAATACTCTGTACTGATTTCGCTTGGGTTGTAGGTAGGTACTGTAAAACGAATGTCCAAAAGCACTTTGTAAATTAGAAAAGCCAACTTTCATAGAACAAATATTTTTGATGTTGCTTAAAATGTTTTATTTTTTCACTCTTGTATTCACTTTCTTTCAATAGAAGCTTTATAATGGAGAATGGGTTTTTAAAACATGTTAATCATCAGGTCGTGGTGCAGGGGCACAAGCGTAAACGCAACGGACTCGAACCCACAATTGCTCGATTCTCACTTGATGGAATGAAATCTTTATTTTTTTCGTTATGATTGTTTATTTCTGGTAATGAGGTAAACCGTGGCGTTAAGTTGCGCCACTGAACGCATAATATTTCGAAAGTTTCCTGAGGAATGAAATACTTACAGAAAAATCTAATATTGAGACACTTCTTAGCAGGAGACGGGCTACCTACAGCGTGAAGTTAAAAAAAGATAATTACTGATTATTATATATGTACACATAACATGCTTGTTTAATATTGCAGTAATGTTTTAATAAAAGACAATTTAAAAAGTAGAGAAAATTACTAACAAAAACAAAATCAAACATAACAAATCCCTATGTGGTATATAAATTATTATGATTATTGACATATCTATTTTGATAAAATATCTGAAGTAATATTAAAAAATAGCATGATATACCTTAATTTATATTTACAGAAAATCAAAATGTTAACCTTGCTCCAAATAAATTTCCGTTTTAATTGATTTAAAACAGCTCAATTTCAAAACGCCCGTAGGCGTGTGATTCTATTGGTTGGATACCGTTTTATAATAATTGGATCGAGAATTTATTTGTGTCCTCAGATCTTAGTTAAGAAAATATATATCATTTGAAGGATTTAAATTATGTAGCCCATAGACAAAGAAAACAGCTCCATTTTTTTTTGTATAGCTATACAAGCTATTGTAAAGTAAAGACGCTATACATGGGTAGATAATGATAAGAGAACCTAGTGTCAAGATACTCTATTCTCCGATATTTCCGGTGGTGGAACTTAACCCCAATTTTGCTATGCCAAAGCAGAGAAATCAAAATAATTCATATTCCTAAATGGAGTTGGAGCCCACCTTCATCGTGAGACATTGGCGAAGAAAAGAAATTATTAAACATATCATTCCTGCAAACGGGATTAGAAAGGTATTCCAACCATCGCGTATTGCACGCTTATGCCCCTCAACCACAATTAAATTAACCTTCAATACACGAATTTTTTTATACAAAATTTAATATTTTAGTAATACTAAAATACAGGTTAAATATGTTAAAATAATAACAAAAGGCTAAACGAAAGTTAGAAGACAACACATGAATAATTAATCGAATCAATAATGTTTGGATGTCTGCGGTGAATTGATGATGGAATAAAACTATTATATCTAAATTGTGTACGTCTCTAAGTTAGAATCGTTATTTTGATTGCTATAATATTTAAGTGCACTTTTGGTACCGTTACTGGTTATTACGAAATGATAGTGTCAGATTGTTATCAAAAAACGGTATTTCAAACAAATTTGGACTTTTTTTTTAAGTGAATTAGTCGTTATGCTATATTTGGTAAGTGTTGTTAATGTTATGTACACGACTTAGCATTCTAATAAATATATAAATAAGTTATATAGTTTAATGGTATAGATATTTTTGTGTCAAAAAATATTATGTTAAAAATACATTAAATTATCTTTTTACAAATTTATTGTATTAATATTATTAAAGTTCATCGCATCACAATATATCTTTTAAAAATAAATTTACCTCTTATTCATAGAAAAATTACAAGTGCTATAGAATATACTCTCTCAAGAGTACAAGTATTCAGCTCCAGGCTCCATTATCAGACCGGTTCGATAATACCTAATAATATTATTGTATTGTCACCTAAACTGGGCATTACTGCCAAGTTCCATGATGATACAATTATTAAAAATGGTGTAAATTGAGTTTCTTAGATTTTGTTACGTAATAGAGTTACAACTCAACCTTATATCATAAAAGCGTATTAAAAATAGCTTTCCTTTTCATTTTTAATAGTGATTGATAATATTATACGTATATTTTTAATTCATTCCGATATCTTTCAAATCTCCTTCGCAGTAACTGTTCGTTCGCCACAAGCGGATTACAGTCATTAGTTATTCCTACCGTCTAGCGCCTGGAGCTTGGTTCGGAATTAACATTTTCTTCTATGTTTATTTCTGTTGATCCTAATTACTTTTTTACTTTTGTCCGTTAAAATAGTCTTTTTTTTGCAGTTTGTAGTTGTGTATGTATATTTTATAGTGATGTATCTACTATGTTCATAGGAAATAACTAAATTGGCATTGGCTTTTGGAAAACTTAAATAAACAGCGCCATCTGTGATATATAAAGTGAACAATATATTAAATAACTATTATTTATATTTATAGCGTCGTAGCGCAGTTGCGCAAATACTGTAAATGCAAGAGTTGCGACTTCAATTCTTATTCTCAATTGAAACTCGGAGAAATGAATTATTTAATATTTTTACTGCCCCGCTCTGGTAACTAGGCATAGCGTGACTTTGAGTTCTATGTGTCCAGCGGAAAGAGAAACGGAGAGTCTCCAATACTTTTATATATGAAAAATGTAAAAAATCATTTTTTTAAATACAATACTTTAAAAATAGCTATTAACATATATGCAAATATATACAGCACAGATATACTAAATTAAAAATCCGTTTCACAATTAATACATATCTGTACCTAAATACTAGAATATTAGGATTCAATTTAACACTACAATCTCAATTCCCTAATTTTATTTCAGCACTATATAAATATATCCAAAGCGAATGGAAAGCGTAATAAAAACTAGAAATTGTTACTCTACCGCTACATTCATTTCTCCACCCCAAAAAGGTTTTTATTGATACATCAGCAGTGGCCTACTTTTACGGTGGCACTAAAGGCGTATAAAAAAGTGTTTGTGTAAAGAGGTTTACTTATCCTTTGATTGCTTGCCATACGTTACACCAAAAACCTTGAGAAAAAGAAAATTTCTACGAATCAAATGATATACAAAATGTTTTTATCAATGTATGTATTACTAATGAGCAATTTCGACGAATACTGCGTGTAATTTTCATGAAATAATAAGTATTTATTTTCATTTCATTATTTTAAAAAGCATTATTTTAAAGAGAATTACTTACAAGCTAAACTGTTCTTTTGGCCACATCAATGCACATGGTGGACTTGATTCAAAGAATAATACAGATAAGCATTTCAATTTAAATTGATAAGTCCATATACCAAGTACAAACTACATAGTAACAGTACAGTCAGATGCCAAAATGGTGAAAGCCAGTCTTAATTTAATTACTTCGCTCGTGGCGTAAAGTGGTACTATTATAGTCACTTCTAAGTGTGTAAATAGAAAATGAAATGTACACAAAAGGAAACTGAGATATTTAAATTGTTTTGTAACTAAAAACAAAGAAACTCGCTAATTTATGGTATTTCTATACTGAGGCTTGTTTTAAATATAGTTTGTCTATTTTCTAATTATACAGTGTTATTTTACATTAAGAATTAAAAAATATTTAAGAAAATGATATTTTAAGAAAAAAAAATAGCATGGCGATTAATATATATATAAAAATATATAAAAAAATAGCAATTTATTATACATTTTGTGAATAAAAATATGCTTTACTATTTTATATTATAATTTTTAATTATAAATGTCAATTCAGCTGTATATGAAACGTCACGTTGAAGTAACTCGTATTATAAAACGTACAATGTAGAAGGGATTGAATGTAATGTTTACACAAGTTAACAATGCGCAAAATTTTTAAAGATGGTGGACCTATAATAATAATGTTAAGATAGCGACATACAAAGTATTGGGTTCTGTACGTTGTAGAATTTATCTTACAGTTTTATATAAAATTTAATTTAAATGTTACCCAATAAGTGTAAATAATATTATGTACTTATACGTACACATAGCTACATATAAATATCTACATACAAATTCTCTGATGGCAAAATTGAAAAGATTTTGAATATTCTTGTGATAGTTGTGGCTTCAACTTCAAATTTGTGATGAAGTTTTTTTTTATTTCAAAATATTCAATATTAGCTGTGTATAATCTGCTTAAGTTTATCCAGTTAAGACTTCTCATATCCAAAACATGAATTAAAATTCTATCATGGATATTATTTTTACTAGATAACTTGTCAGATTGATAGCCTTTGTGATTTAAATCATAAAGGTTTGAGTAAAATTAAACATATTATTTTACTAAAATAGCAAACTATTGAAGAACCCCAAAAATTCAGCTACGACTCTAGGACAACTGCAAAATAGGGAGCAACATGTAAAAATATATTCTTGCAATCATATATCTATACCTTCTATACAAGAAGCACATAGCCTTATCGATATTATATTAAAAATCAAAATCGCTTGTATACCATCATATTGACGGTATATATAAATTTGTGCATTTACGTGACTAATCCTTTTTGCAAGAGACGTCTGTCAAAGTTGCCAATTGTTTACAGTTCTTTGCCGAATAAAGAGATCGCAAATGACATTCTTTTGTTAGCTCCTTTGTACTAAGTAAACATCGTAAATTCTCGTTTGTCATACTATTGTTTAG
Source organism: Heliconius hewitsoni (assembly GCA_018230445.1). Classification (NCBI taxonomy): domain Eukaryota; kingdom Metazoa; phylum Arthropoda; class Insecta; order Lepidoptera; family Nymphalidae; genus Heliconius; species Heliconius hewitsoni. The sequence goes on from DWAN01002332.1 coordinate 10,938, forward strand.
ACTAATACCACACAAAATAAACTGGAGATGTTCAAAGATTTATTTATTTAGAAAATATTTTGAGAGCGAACGAAAATTCTTTTAAAGGGTTGCTTCGTGGTGGTTGAACGTAACAATGGTTAATCCGTTGAAAGGATGGAGTAGTGGATTTAGAAGAGCCTAATCGAACATTTTTAGAGAAATCTTCTGATATATAGGCATTGTTATACTCTTAGAAGTGAAATGTACTAGAAGTGTAAATTAGCGAGTTTCTTTGTTTTTAGTTACAAAACAATTTAAAAAATTTAAATATCTCAGTTTCCTTTTGTGTACATTTAATTTTCTATGAATTAATTTCTTTATAAAAAAAAACAAGTTAACTATTTGTTTTTTTTTGAAAAAACGAAGTCGAACTTTATAATCATAAAAGCAAAATATATTTTGTATAACAATATGTCAATGAAAATTTTATTAATATTAATGTATATATAACAAAAATTAATTAAAATAACCTAAAGTAAATAACTTACAGTATTCTGGTAAATATTTATCATCGTTCAAACAAAGTTATTCTTTATATCTACGTGATACGGCCCAATTTACAATACAAAATAATACTGTCATCTTAAGTAATTCAATAACAATTTATGTTTTTCTTGTACTTGGGCCTGTCTTGAATAGGATTCTAAACAGAGCGTGCACGTCATTATAATTGAGTACTAACATAAGTGATATTTGTTTTGAAAATGCCTGAGTGACTATATTAATATTGAAGAAATCTTGTAGTTGCTCGTGTGGCTTTACAAAATTGACTAAATGATTTGTATGCTTAGACCAAATAAATGCTTGAGATCAAATAAATGTTTGAATAATGAATTTTCAAGGATTTTCGAAATATGTCATAAAGCGTTTTGTATTGCGAAAACAAAACACGACACAAATGTCGTGTTTTGTTTTTGTGGTGTATAATTTAAATTATAATAGTAGTATTGTTGTTATTAAGCTTGTAACGAATACTTTCAGCTATACGCCAAATACCGATTATTCGACGAGCTGCTTGCAGGAAACATAAAATAAATTGGCCGTTGAGTGACATCACTCAATTTTTGTTGATTGATTCGAAGAGTATTGAGATAGGAGTGAATTCAACCAAATATATTAAAAGTAGTCGAATATGAAAAGTCCATCCATCCATGTCATTTAATATTGTTCTCGTCTGCCAATTATCATCCTGATGCCGTTGTAGCACAGTGGCCTGTGACTGTAAACACGCGGTTGTGGGTTGGATTCCCATTCGGGATAATTAATTATTATTTATTCATATTTTCATTTCTTCGCTCTGGTAACAAAGCAAAGCGTTGCATTGAGTTCCACCATTTAACACGCCATACCTTGATAATTCAGTGGAAAATGGTAAACAGACTGTTTTAACACTAGTTTTTCTATGCTTACCCTTCTACATGCGGGAAACAGCGAACCTGAAAAAAAAACAACATATACTGGTGTTGATTATACAGGTATACTTATACAAAATTTTTAAATATGAATAAAAATACTTAGAGATACTTTATTCTAGGTCTTTCTTAAAATACATATATTAACTCGAAGGTGTTATTTAAAACAGTCTAATTAAAAGGCAGAACATGTATTTAACAAATCCTGAATCGCGTCTTAGGCTAGGTCCGTGAATATGTTGTCTTTAACATATTTATGGTTGGAGCTGCCGAACAAAAATGCCTATAGCTCGACCATCGAAGCTAAAGCTAGTTTGGAACAACACCGTATATTAAACTGAGCTATTCGTGGTACAATCATTAAAACGGCCACACTATGTCATTACTTTTGTTACTAAAAAAAAACGAGTGAATTGTAAACTGCAGCATATCATCGCGGGAACTGGCACTTACGGCCGTACCTTCTATCGTAAATCAAAGATATTAAACGGGATGGCGGGACCTCTTTCCAGTTCACATTATAAATCATCAGCCAGGACCTGTCTGCCTTGCACGCGTATAAATACTGGAAAAACACTTTGTGTCATGTTTGTGTACTAGAGATGTCAATATTTGAAAATGAATAAGTGAATGTTTAAAATATTTCATACTAGACATAATTTAGATACATTTATGTTGAAGTAAAAAATACATTTATATCATATCTATCAAATATAATTGAGTAGTTGATAGGTATCTTTAAAGAAACCTTAAAATTTCTTGTAGTTTTTAGGTATGTAGATGTAAATATAAAGTCAAGCGAATGGAATTGCTTATTTACAAGATACTTTGAAATGAAATAAATGATTAGTTGAGTAAATACTCAGAAATAACTAAGCATTGAGAGGAAATATTTAAAAAAATAGAAATATAGGTTAAATAAATAAAAGTATGAAAGAATTCAATATTTAGTGAAGAAACAAGTCTAATTAAATTTCTTTTTTATTTTTGTTCATGTTCGCGACTGAATATTTTGAAACACACACATTCAATATCGTACAACAGAATGAATTTCAATTCATTTAATCCCCCGAGTGGGAATCGAATCCAAACATTGCGTTTAAAGTCATAGGCATCGTGTACTACTTAAATACTTACTTACAACAAGCGACCCGCTCGTGGCTTTGCTCGCTTGAACTATTTTATATTTATTTATTAATCTAAATTGATTTCCTATATCATTATAATTTTGAAGATAATATTTAAACATTGAAAATAAAATTTGGGTCAAGTCAATAAAACAACCGGTATTATATAGCAATTTAAAAAACAGGTACTAAATATTACGGGAATATCACTCGATAAAATATAATAGTGAAAATTGTATTTAAATCGGTTATTCCGTTACTGAGGTTAGGGTACATAAACACACAGACAAACATTTTAAATATCATTGTTTTGGGCTCTATTACATCGATAAATGGCCTCAATAATACTTTTTCACAAATATTAACATGTACCAACTGTGATTAACTACAGCTTTGTATATGTATTATTGTATTGACAGTGGACTATTAGGCTTGGGATAGGTTTTACGCATTCTCGTTCTTAATTTTAATATTATTTTATGCAGTTAGAATTGTATACGAATATTCATTAGAATCAATTAGAATCATATAAGTTAAATGTCAACGAGTGACATTTCATATTTTTTCGATAAATCAACTCATTGATTATTTATCGCTTCATAAAAACGCAAACTTTCGCTTTCCTTTTAAAATATCAATTCTAAATTACTTATATTGTAAATTAAGATTTACAAAGATAGTCGTGAAATTCACTTTCGTTCCGTTCTTTGAATAAAGGCGAACTTGAGGTCAGTTAGCTACATTCATATCATAGCCGGTATCAAAGAGAAATATCGATTCACTCACTATTGTAGAAGTGTTACTGTTTTGTACAAACGTCTTGTTTGAATCGTGACAAGATAAAATTCGATAAACAAGGCGGGGTATGGTTACGCGGATATAACATTTATTGTATGAGATATATAAATATATGATAAATACTTTCAATTTAATATTTGTTTGTATATTGTTTTTGTTGTTTTAGATTTTTTTAGTTTGATGGCACCGAGCCGTATCCTATATCCTGTATAAATCTGTATACTGAGTAACTGTAAGACAACGGATGGTTTTTCGATATTCCAATGGGAATAGAATTTTCCACTTTACCTCTTAAAGCCCACATTAATATGAGGGCAACAACTTGTTACCCGTAATTATAATATATTTTTTATTCTAGATGTAAATTTATATATAAATAAAAAAAATTGTAACGAAAAATTATAAACAATAATATAAGTTATAATTTTTCATTCTGATAAAACTAAGGTTAGGTCAAATATTAATGACAAGTTGCTTGTAAGATTTAATCCAAGTAAGACATAGGTCATTAAATGGAAAATAAACAAATGTAATAATAGACCGTATATTTATTTCCTAACTAGAATTACATAGAATTTTTTGTTAATATTTTTATGAAAACGTTCATGAGATTTTAAATGTGCTGCTTACAATTTTGTATTTGTACAAATCGTAATTTTGTGCATTTACATTTAATATTTAATATTTTTACATTTAATATTTTTCAGAGGAAAGCATAAACCCTGATCTATCTTATCCAGAGACTTCTTAACAGCATGAAGATGGCGTCACGGAAGTCATCTTACACATAATTTCCTCCTAAGTAAAGAAATGTTGTGTATTCATCTTTATGATATCTTTTTTAAACATATTTAAAAAAGATTTAACATTATGACAAAGTCATTTTGCAAGTTCAAGCAATTCTTTTCAACTACACTGATATAGAGGAGCCATTTGTGCTAATCCCTAAGCGCCTAGCTCAGTCTTCCTTCGAAAGAAAACATTCTCAAGTACATTTCTACTTTGCGCTTCTTAAAGTGAAAGTGTTTTCTTAAAGACTAGATATAAATATAGTCTATACCTATCACTTATATATATATATATATATATATATATATATATATATATATATATATAT